>BPLR01010499.1:0-196707 GCA_021605095.1 Caerostris extrusa | reverse complement strand
TTTCTTTTCATGTATTATTAAAAAAATGACACAAAGTATATAAGACTCTCAAACTATTTTAACCTCCATCTTCTTTAATTTCTTTTACTTCCAAGTTCTGCATAAGATAATAAAATAAATAGTTGCATCACAGCCCTAATTATCGTAATATTCCTTTATCCTGCAATTTATAGCAGTGAATTTATTTGAGTTTCACTGATATATAAAATTCTTTTGTCTATAGCCATGATGTTTATTAAGCTTACTCTAAGAATATTCAAGAAAAGAAAATGACACAAAGTATATACTCTCAAACTATTTAATCATCTTTTGCCTCTTTACCTAAGTTCGCATAAGATAAATAAATAGTTGTACCACAGCTCTATTATCGTAATATTCCTTTATCCTGCAATTCTATAGCAGCGCCATTTTTGAGTTTCACTGATATAAAATTCTTTTGTCTATAGCCATGATGTTTATTAAGCTTACTCTAAGAATATTCAAGAAGAAAAATGACACAAAGTATACTCTCAAACTATTTAATCATCTTTTACTCTTACCTAAGTTCGCATAAGATAAATAAATAGTTGCATCACAGCTCTAATTATCGTAATATTCCTTTATCCTGCAATTCTATAGCAGCGGCCATTTTTTGAGTTTCACTGATATAAAATTCTTTTTGTCTATAGCCATGATGTTTATTAAGCTTACTCTAAGAATATTCAAGAAGAAAAAATGACACAAAGTATATACTCTCAAACTATTTAATCATCTTTTACTCTTACCTAAGTTCGCATAAGATAAATAAATAGTTGCATCACAGCTCTAATTATCGTAATATTCCTTTATCCTGCAATTCTATAGCAGTGGCCATTTTTGAGTTTCACTGATATAAAATTCTTTGTCTATAGCCATGATGTTTATTAAGCTTACTCTAAGAATATTCAAGAAGAAAAAATGACACAAAGTATTTACTCAAACAATTTAATCATGTTTTACTAATCCCTGAGTTCAGCGACCTGAAGGCCAATTGACTAGCTCTCTGGCCTTTGGTACCACTGGCTGCAGATTCGAATCCTGGCGGTGGCATGGATGTGTTCAAATGGTTCGGAATCCACTTTAAACTGTAGGTCCCAATCTGTTTAGCTCTCGTGCGCTCAAGATGACCGAACCGACCAAATAATAACCAAACCGACCTAACGAGCTACCATAGCTTCATTATAATGCTTGCTTGATTTGATATTTTGAGCAAAGACAGTTTAAAGCAAAGACATTTTGTTGCAAGTTATCTTTTGCTCCCTAAGTTCACATAATATAAATAACTGCATCACAGCTCTAATTATCGTAATATTCCTTCATCCTGCAATTCTATAGCAGCGGCCATTTTTCAGTTTCCACTAATAAAAAGTTCATGGCCAATAGCCCTTATGTTTATTAAACTTGCGCTAAGAATAGCGAGGAAAGAAAATGACACAAAATTCGCTCGTTGCAGGTAAGTATTCTATTTAATAATCACTGACGAACAGATCTGAGCATGTACGTTCTATTTCCATAAATCCGATTTTAAAACAATTTCGTCACCATCAAAATAGAACTGATTGTAGCTATCTCGTAGCCTCAACTATATGATCACCAATGTTTAAAAAATATTGGAAACGATAGGATTCTAACACTTTTGTTACTACACTGTCTTCCCAAAAAATCACCAGCATATTGGATCTTTAAAATGACATGTTTTTATATAAGGAAAAATGAATACCATTGGGCAAACATTTTCTACTAATTAAAAGCTATGTACAATGCCTTTGTACAACATAATTTATATAATTTCTTTTATAGGTGGTATATATATATATATATATATATGTATATGATATTTTTTTTTCAATTATCTCATCAGAATCAGTGATCTTATAAATATATAAATATAGTCTATATTTTATATAAATGAAATAAAAAAAGAAAAATATAAAAATATTTAGATGATTTAAAACCAATTCTACAAAACTGAAATCCTTTCACGAATTTATTGCATGTGGACATATTTGGATGGACAACTACACATGGGAGTATACCAATGTTCAATAATCCAAGAAATTTAAGAAGTAATTAGTCAGAATATCTCAAGAATAGGAGTTCTTCATTTTAAAGGTTCCTCTTGTTTATTTGGTGATTCATTCTCTTGCGGTTTTTGCCAAGTCCTCTCTAAACAACCAGCCGTTACAGAATACTGCGGTTGTGACGATTCCATTTTACGCCAAAAAGAGACTGGGAGAAATCGGAAACCTAAAGTGCAGAAATCCCTAAGAACTATCCAATTCAAGACAGAGACAGGAATATAACAAAATGTAAACAATATAATTGTAGTATTTGTTCAAAGTATTTAATAATGAATTGTAGTATTTGTATTTATTCTTTTAGTATTTGAATAATGAAGAAGCAATTATTCAAATACTACAAGAAGCACCCCAATTAAAACAGAGAAGTCTGTTCAGAGAGGGTTAAATTAATTTTTATAAACATAAACTGATCCTTAGACACTAATTTGCGGAAATAGATACAATAATCTTTTTATATTTTGAAAGCCAGACAATTCAAAACGAACTAAAAAACATTTGATTTGATATGGGTCAATCGTTATTATTTAGCAACACATATTTCATACCAGGTTTAAAACACACATGAATATAATCACCTGAAAATCAGTTTTATTTAAATATAAAAATTTGAAATGAAAGTTTTTCTTAGTGGGAATTGTTTTAAATAATAACCTATGCGTTTACTTATTTTTTATTCTACAGCTTCACTTTTTTGGAAAAGCCACGGAATACACAATTCAGACAGAAAAGTAATTTTGATAAGTGAGGGTTCCATAGGCACCATTTTGAGGATGCCGAAACAATAATCTGTTTATATTTTCAAAGCTAGATAATTCAAAATGAACTACAGAGCTTGAGACTTGTTATGGATCAATCGTTATTATTTAACAACACATATTCCATGTCAGTTTTAAATCACGTACAAATAAAATCATGTGAAAATCAAAATTAAAAAAAAAATAAAAAATTTCAAATTAAAAATGAAAGTTTTTAATTTGCAATTTTCTCGTTTCGCGCGAGGGAGATTCATCAATTAATTCATTCTTAATTAATCAAATATTAAGATTAATTAATAAAAAATTGAATATGTGAAATAAAAAATAAATAAGGGTTGTAAATAATAACCTGTACTCTTATTTATTTTTTATTTTTTATAGCTTTATTTTTTGTAGGCACCACGGACCTCTAACCAGGACAACATCATATTCCGACATGAAAATAATCAAAATACAAAATTTAAATTACTAATGTTTACATTAATTCGTTTATTGCAAAACTACTTCATGAATCCTGCGCTGTGGAAAAGATAAGACGACTATCTGGAAGCAGACAACTGCTCAAGTATCCAAAATAGTATTCAAAATCACGGCGGGGAAATGGATCGGGCCCACAATTAAACGAGTCCTTTTCCCCGAAAGGATTACTCTCCCTAATGATTCCGGTCCTCGTGATATATCGCCCCGGCTTGTTGCGCAATCAATGTCTTGCTATTCGTAATTTAATTTCGGGAAGATTGCATTTGGGGCGGTGGCATGTGTTTTCCTTTTTTTTCAGTTCCGCCTGCAAAGTCATTTATTTCGCTAACTCGCGGGCAGCGCTGGAAAGAAAACTTAGCGGAATAAACTGAAATCTGTTGTCAGCTTTGGGTTGCCGTAATGAACAAGTAAATCTAAACGGCTTGATGTGTAATGCTGAAGGCTGCAAAGGTCAGGGGAGATAAGCGTGTTATTGCATATGCTGGATGAACAATTGTTGGTGTCCATTTCTTTTTGCAGTTGTACTTTGGCTGTGAGGATAAACTTTTACTGCTATTAAGAAATATAAAATTTTTTGAATAGGTGAACCAAGATGGTTTTTTTTTTTGTAAAAGGGATATGTGTGTTATGTTAACAATTCTACATTTAGTGTGTTGTGTTAACAATTCTACATTTAGTGTGCTGTGTTAACAATCAATTCTGCATTGTGTTAACAATTTTATATGTTAATCATTCTACATTTTTAGTTAGTAGTTAACTATAAATTCTCTAAATAATTGGGAAATATTTTATGAAAAAGTATTTAATTTATAATGAAATATATAATTTTATAATTAAATATATTTTGTTGGAAGTAAAATGATTATTTAACTTTTAATAACAAATGAGTAATCGTAAAAATTACAAAATTTTGCAAAATAAATAACAAATTAATGCATTATATATTGTAATACAAATTAATACAGGATTAATATATTATATATTATAACCCACAATTAATAATTATAAAATTATCACAGGAGTTACGGTAATGACTAATTTACACTACTTCAATAAAAAACAATCAAAATTTCGATTTTTCCCATTATTTTAATATATGTTTCAATATGAATATTCATCATCATCTTCATGTGCAAAATGCATGATCTTCATCAGCATAATAATGCATGATCTTCATCAGCATAAATCTTTTAAAATAATGTATAATATTTATCAGCATAATGCTTATAAAATGATGTATACTATTTATCAGAATATTAATTTGTTTAGTGCAAAACTGCATCGCCCATCATGCGCAGTGGAAAAGATAAGATAACTATCTGGAAGCAGACAACTACTCAAGTACCTAAAATAGTATTCAAAACCCGCCGGGGAAATGGATCGGACCCACAATTAAACGAGTCCTTTTCCCCGAAAGGATTACTCTTCCTAATGATTCCGGTCCTCGTGATATATCGCCCCGGCTTGTTGCGCAATCAATGTCTTGCGATTCCTAATTTAATTTCGGAAGATTGCATTTGTGGCGGTGGCATGTGTTCTTTTTGTTTTTTCACTTCCGCCTGCAAAGTCATTTATTTCGCTAACTCGCGGGCAACGCGGGAAAGAAAACTTAGCGGAATAAACTGAAATCTGTTGTCAGCTTTGGGTTGCCGTAATGAACAAGTAAATCTAAACGGCTTGACTGTGTAGTGTACACTGTAAAGGTCGGGGAGATAAGCGTGTTATTGCATATGGTGGATGAACAATTGTTGGTGTCCCAGTTGGTGCATTTATCTTTTGCAGTTGTACTTTGGCTGTGAGGAAAACTTTTACTGCTATTAAGAAAATAAATCATTTTTGAATAGATAAACCAAGATAGTTTTTTTTTTTTTGTAAAAGGGATATGTGTTACGTTAACAATTCTACATTTAGTGTTGTGTTAACAATTCTACATTTAGTGTGCTGTGTTAACAATTCTACATTTAGTGTGTTGTGTTAACAATTCTACATTGTGTTAACAATTTTATATGTTAATCATTCTACATTTCAGTTACATTTTAGTTAGTGATAAATTCTCTAAATAATTGGGAATAATATAATTTCTTATGACTTATAAAGTATTTAATTTATGAATGAAATATCCCAATATTATTTTTATAAAGTATTTTAAAATATAAAATTATTAATTATTAATTAAAATTATTAATAATTAAATTATTAAAGTAAATTTATGAATTAAATATATTTTGTTCCAAATATGGCATTTAAAAAAAGAAATTACAAATTAATATATTATATATTATAACTCAAATTAATACTATTATACTTTTAATAAAATGCAATCATAATTTATATTTAACCAAATTAATAATTATAAAATTAGTATAGGATAGTGGTAATGACTATTAAACTACTTCAATAAAATGCTTCAAAATTTCGATTTCATCCATTAATTTAATAGAATATATTTCAATATGAATAGTCATCATCATCTTCATGTGCATAGCTCTTTTAAAATAATGCATGATATTCATCAGCATAACGTTTTGGCATAATGTATAATATTCATGTGCATAGCTCTTATAAAATAATGTATTATATTCATCAGCACATTAATTTGTTTATTGCAAAATTGCATCATGATCATGCGCAGTGGAAAAGATAAGATAACTATCTGGAAGCAGACAACTACTCAAGTACCTAAAATAGTATTCAAAGTCCACCGAGGGAAATGGATCGGGCCCACAATTAAACGATTCCTTTTCCTCGAAAGGATTACTCTCCTAATGATTCCGGTCCTCGTAATATATATCGCCCCGGTTTGTTGCGCAAGCAATGTCTCGAGATTCCTAATTTAATTTCGCGAAGATTGCATTTGTGGCGGTGGCATGTGCTCTTCTTCCTTTTTTGTCAGTTCCGCCTGGAAAGTCATTTATTTCGCTAACTCGCGGGCAGCGCTGGAAAGAAAAACTTAGTGGAATAAACTCTGAAATCTGTTGTCTCCCTTTGGGTTGCCGTAATGAACAAGTAAATCTAAACGGGCTTGATTGTGTTGTAGTGCAGACGGCTGCAGAGGTCAGGGAGATAAGCGTGTTATTACTTCTGCTGGATGAACAATTGTTGGTGTGCATTTCTTTTTTTTTTTTTTTTTTGCAGTTGTACTTTGGCTGTGAGGAAAGCTTTGACTGCTGTTAAGGAAATAAATTCTTTTTGAACGGATCAATTGCAGTTTGTTGTTTTTTGTAAAATAGATATCGTGTTAACAATTTACATTTTGTGAACGATAAATATCTAAATTTTGGGAAATTAAGGAAATTTCTTATTACTTATAAATTATTTAATTTATAAATATCAAAACATTATTTTTATAAAGTATTTAATTTATGAATTAAATATCAAAACATCATTTTTATAAAAATATTTAATTAAATATATATTTTGTTTGATACTTGACATTTAATTTTGCATAAGAAATGAGTACTAGTAAGAAATTACAAATTAATATATTATAGCAAGGTAATATATTATATATCATAACACAAATTAACACAAGATTAATATATTATATTTATAACACAGTTAAATAATTATAAATTATTACTGAATAACGGTAAGGATTATTAAACTTTAATAAAATGCGATCAAAATTTCGATTTTTTTTTCATTATTTTAATATATGTTTCAGTATGAATATTCTTCAGCATAACTCTTATAAAATGTATGATTTTCATCAGCATAACGTTTAAAATAATGTATAATACTCATCAGCATAACTCTTATAAAATTATATCTTTAAAATAATGTATAATATTTCATCAGCATATTAATTTGTTTATTGCAAAACTGCATCCTGAATAATGCGCAGTGGAAAAGATAAGACAACCATCTGGATGCAAACAACTACTCAAGTTCCTAAAATAGTATTCAAAATCCCGCCGGGAAATGGATCGGGCACACAATTAACGAGTCCTTTTCCCCGAAAGGATTACTCTGCCTAATGATTCCGGTCCTCGTGATATATCGCCCCGGCTTGTTGCGCAATCAATGTCTTGCGATTCGTAATTTAATTTCGGGAAGATTGCATTTGTGGCGGTGGCATGTGTTCTTCCCTTTTTTTTTCAGTTCCGCCTGCAAAAGTCATTTATTTCGCTAACTCGCGGGAAAGAAAACTTAGCAGAATAAACTCTGAAATCTGTTGTCTGCCTTTGGGTTGCCGTAATGAACAAGTGAATCTAAACGGCTTGATTGTGTTGTAGTGTAGACGGCTCCAAAGGTAGATAAGCGTGTTATTGCTTGTGCTGGATGAACAATTGTTGGTGTCCCGGTTGGTGCATTTCTTCTTTTGCATTTGCACTTTGGCTTTGAAGAAAAATTTTACTGCTGTTAAGGATATAAATTATTTTTGAATGGATGAACTGCAGGTTGTTTGGTTTTTGTAAAAGGGATAAGTGTGTTGTGTTGGCAATTCTACATTTTATTAACGATAAATGTTTTTAAATAATTGGTAAATATTTTATGAAATTTCTTATAACTTATCAAGTATTTTAGTTATGAATTATGTATATTTTGTTGTCAGTATGACATTTAGTTTTGCATAAGAAATGAGTAATCGTAAAAATTACAAATTAATATATTATAGCCCGTTAATATATTATATACTGTAATACAAAATTAATACAGGGTTAATATATTACCTATTATGACACAATTAATAATTATAAAATTATCACAGGAGTGGCGGTAAAGAATATTAAACTACTTTAATAAAATGCGATCAAAATTTCGATTTTTTTTTCTAGTAATTTAATGGAATATGTTCTGATAAAGATCAAATCACTTCTTATTAGGTCTCAGAACTAATAGCAATAAATATAAAAGCTCATACTTTAGGTTAGTCATTATTTCTTCCTGCAGGCAGAAAAAAATTGTCGTGACAATTCTAGGAAATAAAGCAGCAATGGAAAAAAAACGGTTTCATTTGTTTAACGATACAGTTACGAGGCGTATTATAGAAAAGTCTTCTGATATCGAGAAAAATATATGCAGCAATAAATTTCAGCATTCAAATTTTGCATTGCAATTTGATGAGAAAACATGCTTTATCAACAAGACTCAACTGTAAGTGTTCGTCCGTTTTATTGATGATCAAATAGTAAAATAGTCAAATAGAAAGATCAAATAGGAAATCCGTTCCTTTTTTGCAAAACAGTGTATCCAAAAATATTTGTAACATTTTGAATAAATATTTTGATAATTGACAGTTAACATGGAAGTAATGTGAAGAGATTCGTACAGATTGAACACCTTTCCTTAGTAGGTTGTGTTAAAAAGGCCTTACATCTTTTGTAAAAAACAACATAAGAATGTTATTGTAACTCATTGTTTTTTTCATAGGGAGGCCTTGATGGCAAAAACATTGGGAGAAAAAAATAATAGAAGTTTATACATCAAGCAGGTCAGATGGTAAACTTCAATAAAAAATAAGATCTATCAAATCGCATACTCGAAAAGCTTTGTATCTATGTGGATTCACAACACAAATGGTTCTTTTACACACCTATCCAGAGAAAAACAGGAAAAAAAGAAACTATCCAGAGAAAAAGTACTTAGCCGCCCACACGACCTAAGACAAGAACGTCTTACGTTTTTTGAAGATGTGAAACAAATAAATTTTTGTAATCTCCTTTGGTGCGAATTTTGGATTGCAGGTTACAATATTTTGCCGATGTAGTATATAGTAGATTTCAGTAGTTCTATATTTTGAATACCAGCATGCAATGGTAAAGAAGAATATTCTCACATCCATTGACAAAATAAAAGCGCCTTAGAGAAAATTACAGATTTTGAAAAGAAAAGCTGTTGAAGGTAATTTGGAAATGTTTCCATTGGTAAATAACATTTTCATAAATGAAACATTTTCAACAATAGTTTAACATTTAAAACGTCTAGGAGAAAAATTGAATTCTTATTTTCCATCTCAAAATATTTGCCATCGCTGAATAACACGATTGGATTAGAAAACCATTCATGGAAACTAATAGTGATTTTGGTTT
Organism: Caerostris extrusa; assembly: GCA_021605095.1. Taxonomy (NCBI): domain Eukaryota; kingdom Metazoa; phylum Arthropoda; class Arachnida; order Araneae; family Araneidae; genus Caerostris; species Caerostris extrusa. Next base: position 187,341 of record BPLR01010499.1, on the reverse strand, counting down.
AACTTAGAGCTAGGGGCTATATCCATTGATCATGGATTGATGATTACACATAAAGAATTGTCTCTTGAAACTTTTGAACATTTTACTATAATTTTTAACACCATATTTATGTAAATTACTATTTTCTACCTTCACCACAATAAAATGTACTAGGAGAGTAAATCATCAATCTACTAATGAGGAAATGAGAGTTTACCTTTCAAAAAATGCCCAAAAATCACTAGGACACATCTGACTCATGTTTCTCATAAGCACAAGAATTAATAAATTTGAAATATGTTTCATTTTTAACAAATTATTTTTTTTTGTAATATAAACTTAATTATTGCAACATATTTCTCAGAAATTTATAAATAGCGCACTTACAACTATTTTTCGGATTTTAAAGGCGCACGTACTTCAAAAGTTTGAAGCAATAATTTACTTTAAAAAAAATTAGGTTTTAAAGGTACATAATCCAGAAATGTTTCTTGAACTAGTAAATTGAAACAATCATGTGTATAAATTGGTTAGGATTAAACTGATATTTATTTTATAATGTATAACATTATTTCTTGTAGCCTGTTATATTAAATGCTTTTTACTGTTTTCATAAACTTAAACTGAAGAAAAATGCTACAATATTCTTGGTAGCATTTATCTTGCTCCAGAGCTCTTAGATTACTAAAATCAAATTGAATATTTATCGCGTACCACATGACATTTCATAATTCGCAGTTCGGTAATTAGTGTTCGATCTCATCATCAATAAACTTAAACGAACGTCCTATCACTTTATCTATGTCCTGTGCGTAGGCGTTTGTGCCCATAAATATCTGTTGTAATTAAGATCAGAATCAGTGGGGTATTTTAATCTGCAAGATAAAATATTATCGATACTCTTCGAAATGGCGCGAAATATCATGTGCAATGTCGTATACATTTGATGGAATTCTATTTTGGATTACTACTTCTAGTATGAAATTTTAATTTTTTAGTGTCTTGATCATAAAATGATTTGGAAAGATACTAATTTAACTTAGTTTCTAGTTGTATATTTAAAGTTGATGAGGAATTCATGTATAAATTGAAGTGGTAAAGGGTTTTCAGCAATTTATTTAAACGTACATGATTTTTAAAAACTGAGTGATTGAATATTAGTATTTTTTGTGAATGTTTGAAGTGAAATTTGTATTGAAATAAAGCTATGATGAACATAACGCAATGTATCTGTCAATTAATACAACGCATGTTTTTATTTTTGTATTTAAAAAGCTAATTTATGAATAAATCTAGGTTTCCTTAGAATTCATTTTTGTATTGAAATATTTTTTCTTTTTATTATATGATTAATTTTCATTTGCAAGATCTGAATTAACGTCAAAGAAATTAACAACAATTAAAAAAAATACTTAGTCAATCATATAATATTTCTGTTGATAAAAACAGTTAATTTCAAAAAGAAACATTGGTTAAAATATATTTATTCCAATTATTTACGGTATAAATTTTTATTTAAGACACAGAGTACTAAATACATAGAATTACCTATTAAAAATTTGTAATATTGAACAAAAAATATTAAAAATAAGTTTAAATTTATAAAGTTGAAAAATAACAGAACTTAATTAATAACAATAATGAAAATGCACGAAGATTTTATAATTGAAGAAATTCTTAAGTAATCTTTATATATATATATAATATTTTAAGACAAATGCAAAATTCAAATTTTTGGGAAACACTTTTTAAGCATAGTGAGTTGAAAAGTTGATTTGACAGTAATTGTGAAGATACATTAATGTAATATCTTTACACTTTAAAAATAACTAGGTTTAAATTATTAAAGATATATTAATGTAATAAAATTATTGAAATGTAAAGTTTCTTGTGTTGGAGGAGGAGATCAATTTATTTTAAATAACTATTTTTGTTGTTGTTTCTTATCCCACTTGATCGACGATAACATCTAGACCAGGTCCAAGAACCCTCTTAGACCAACGGGGTCATGATAAAGGGTAAAAAATTACTAGTATCTTTATTAGTATATTAGTTTCTACATTAGTGCATTACAAGCAATATTAAAAATTAATCTAATAATACAGCATTTGCTGTAAAATACCTTTAATATGAGAAAAAAACATGGTTCAAATTCATATAAAAAGACAAAATAACATTATTAAGGCAATTAGATAATAAAAAATTTTCATATCATGTCATCTTTATACATTTAATATCGGTAAATGAACTCTCACAAAAATCCATTTTAATGGAAATATCCTTATTATATAAAAATAAATTATCACGTTGAACATTGGTTGGCTACATACACTCAAGAGCAAAACTTCATGACCACCTGTCAATAACGAATTGGCCCACCTTTGGCGCGCAACACAGCTTCAACCCGCCTTGCCATGGATGCCACAAGTCCTTGGTAGATGGCCTGAGACAGATTGTACCAGATGCTTAAGTAACGGTCACGCAAATCCGAGATATTGCGAATTGGTGGTCTTTGAACTCTGAGCTGCCGTCCCAGGACATCACAAATGTGTTCTATTCAGTGGGTCTATTCAAACCCGAACCCACACGGAAGATTTAATAACCGTTCTCTTCTTAAACAATTTTTTTCGTGGGTGTCTTTTCTAGATCATATTAGAAAAACCATCATGTTCATACATGTAAATAGTAATAATATCTCTAACTCATATTATTAAAAAAAAAAAAAAAAACTTAAAAGCAAATAAAAATGAACAATCTCATACGGCGTAGTACAAAAAAATTCAAAATTTCTCTCTTTCCATGAATACTTAACTAGGACACCACTCAAAATAAAAATAGACTCCTGTTCGTCAATCCTGGAACCCCAGAGTACACCCTATAAAGCAGGGCTGTCGAACAATGGTGTTCTGGTCTTCATTCCACGTGAGCATATAAATGTATTCCCCACTGATTGTTCCGCTCTCCCTTTCACCGTCAATAAAAGTGGAGGGAGCTCTTCATTTACCTGGTTTCCGCCTCTTGGATTTCGTGGTTGGTATACGAGTATTCCTCCATGCAAGATGCATTTCTTTTGCAAAAAGATGAGATGGTTCACTCTCTATTAGAAATCATGTACTTTGGTTTTTTCGTGGTTTATACTTCTGTTATGATTGATTTTTCTTTAGTATGCATAGAAGGAAAAAAAGATGAATTCAGCAATACTATACGATGCTTGTATAAGAAACTGGAATGTTTTATTGATTAGTTCCTTTTTTGTTTTGAAATTTAGATGCAGTAGTATTAATGCTTTTTTTGTTCAAAATAAATTTCTAACATGTGATTTTCAAATGATTTTGATTTTGAAGTCATTAACAGATATTTTGTAGCATTTGCTGTAATTTATTAGCTAATGCATAAATTTTGTGAATAATAGATTGTTAAAGTAATAAATATTGAAAAGTTTGGAAGGTTTAATTAATCTTGTAAATTATTTCTAGCAAGGAATGTATTTTATTTGTTAGCACAGTTTCAAAAAAAAAAAGATTTTAAAATAAATTAAATTATTTGTAGAGTATAAATAATAGGCTACAGAGGGACTATTCTAACCCGGAACCACACCGGAGGTTTAATAACCATTCACTACCTAAACCATTTTTTGGAGTCGTTTTTCTAGATCATATTAGAAAAGCCATCATGTTCATACATATTAATAGTAATAGTTTCTCTAACTCGTATTATTAAAAAATATATTCTCGAAAGCAAATAAAAATGAACAATCTTATATGGTGAAGCACAAAATAAAAAATTTTGCTATTTCTCTTTTTCCAAGAATACTTAACCATTCACTCAGAATAACTCATCTGAGAATAAGAAACCATCCACTCAGAATAAGAAACATGACTCCTGTTCGTGAATTCTGGAGCACCCCAGCGTCCTATAAAGCAGGGCTGTCGTAACAATAGTATTCTGGTCCTCATTCCACGTGAGCATATAAATGTATTCGCCCCCTGATTGTTTCCGCTCTCCCTTTCACTGTCAATAAAAGTGGAGGGAGCTCTTCATTTGCCTGGTTTCCGCCTCTTGATTTCGTGGTTGGTATATTCCTCGGTGCAGACGCATTTCTTTTTGCAAAAGATGATATGTTTCACTCTCTATTAGAAATGATGCGCTTTGTTTTTTCCGTGGTGGATGCTTCTGTTATGATTGGTATTTTTTTAGTTTACATAGAAGGAAAAAATAACACTGTACGATGCTTGCATAAGAAACTGGAATATATTATTGATTAATTCCTTTTGTTTTGAGATTTCGATACACTGGTATTAATGCTTTTTTATTCAAAATAAATTCGAAACATGTGATTCTAAAACGATTTTGATTTTGAAGTCATTAACAGATATTCTATAATTATTTGCTATATTTTATTAGCTAATGCATGGAATTTTGTGAATAATATATTGTTAAAGTAATAAATATTGAAGAGTTTGAAGGGTTTAATCACCCTGATAAAAAAATTTCTAACCAGGAATTTGTTTTATTTTTTCAAAGGATGAGATGTTCCACTCTCTATTAGAAACCCGTGCTTAGTTTTTTTGCGGCGTATGCTTCTGTTTTTATGATTCATATTCTGAGATAGATTTTGTATTTTAGTTTATATAGAAAGGAAAAAGATGATACTATGCTTGTATAAGAAACTGGAATATTTTATTGATTAGTTTCCTTTTGTTTTGAGATTTCAATGCAGTAGTATTAATGTTTTTTTATTCAAATAAGTTTCAAACTTGTGATTACCAAATGATTTTGAAATCATTAACAAATATTTCTTAGCCTTTGCTGTAGTTTGTTAGCTAATTTATGAAATTTTATGTATAATATATTGTTCAAGTAATAAATATTGGAGAGTTTGGAAGATTTAATTAATCTTATAGAACATTTCGTGTAAGGAATTTGTTTTATTTGTTAAAACAATTTCTGGAAAAACCCCAACCATATTCCGTTTTTAAATAAATGAAAATTATTCGTGGACGACTAATAATGTAACTTTTTTTAAAATTGCATAATTTTTTCCTTTTTTTATGTATTTGCATACTTTATTTTTTTTTTTTTTGAAAACTCATATGCTTATAAGAAAATTAAAAATTGTTTACAAAATTTCTATTTAAATCATTTTAAATGAAGCTGAGCTTCTAGGCGCCTGGTTATACCCCTGGACACTTGGTACCCATTTTAGTCGCCTTTACGACATGCATCGGCTACAGTGGGTATAGTCTAACCCAGAACCACACGGGACTTAAATAACTGTTCCCTACCTAAGCCATCTTTTTATGGGAGCCTTGTCTAGATCATATTAGAAAAACATCATGTTTATACATATAAATAGTAACAATATCTCCAACACATATTATTAAAAAATATATTCTTGAAAGCAAATAAAAATGAACAATCTCATACGGTGAAGCACAAAATAAAAAAAATTTACTATTTCTCTCTTTCTATGAATATTTAACCAGGACACTACTCAGAATAGAAATCCCGACTCCTGTACGTAAATCCTGGAACAACCCAGCTTCCTATAAAGCAGGGCTGTCGGAACAATGGTGTTCTGGTCTTCATTGCCCGTGAGCATATAAATGTATTCCCCCACTGATTGTTTCCGCTCTCCCTTTCACTGTCAATAAAAGTGGAGGGAGCGCTTCATTTGTCTGGTTTCCGCCTCTTGGATTTCAGGGTGGCACATTCCTCCATGCAAGATGCATTTCTTTTGCAAAGAATGAGATGTTTCAGCCTCTATTAGAAATCCTGCACTTTGTTTTTTTTCGTGGTTTATGCTTCTGGTATGATTGATTTTTTTTTTTTTACATAGAAGGAAAAAGATGAATATACCCTGCTTGTATAAGAAACCGGAATATTTTATTGATTAGTTCCTTTTGTTTTGAGATTTCGATAGACTAGTATTGATGTTTTTTTATTCAAAATAAATTTCAAACATGTGATTCTAAAACGATTTTGAAATCATTAACAAATATATTCTATAATTATTTGCTGTATATTTTATTAGCTAATGCATAGAATTTTGTAATAATAATATTGTTAAAGTAATAAATATTGGAAAGTTTGAAGGGTTTAATCACCCTGATAAAAAATTTCTAACAGGAATTTGTTTTATTTGTTAAAACATGAGATGTTTCACTGGAAAAAAGTTTTTTTTTTGATGCTTCTGTTATAATTCATATTCTGAGATTTTTTGTATTTTAGTTTATATAGAAGGAAAAGATGATAATGCTTGTATTCGTTAGGAGATTTCGAATAATTTAACTTTTTTTTTTGTTTAAAATTGCAACATGTGATTTTCAAAATGATTTTTGATATAACTTTTTTTATGTATTTGCTGTAGTTTGTCAGCTAATGCATTTTTTTTTATTTTCAAAATAAATATGCTTAGGAAGAAAATTTTAAAAACTTGTTCTAGCAAGGAATGTATTTTATTTGTTAGCTCACTCTTTTTAAAAAAAAGTTTTTAAAATAAATTAAAATTATTTGATAGAATTAATAGGGCCTGCAGTTGGACTATTCTAAACCGGACACTGGGTACCCATTTCAGTCAACTTTTTAAGATGTGCAAGGGCTACAGTGGGACTTTAACGACATGGGTACCCATTTCAGTCACCTTTTGCGATATGCAAGGGCTACAGTGGGTATTCTAATCCGACACTGGGTACCCATTGCAGTCAACCACACGGGACTTAAATAACCGGGTTCAGTCACCTTTTACCTAAAGGGCCATCTTTCAAATGGGAGCCTTTTTTGTATAGATCATATTCGGACCCACACCACCCCGAAAAAAACCATTCTTTTTAAAACACGACTTTTCTAGATAAATAGTAACAAAATATCTTCTAACTCATATTATTAAAAATATATTCTTGAAAGCAAATAAAAATGAACAATCTCATACGGTGAAGCACAAAAAAAAAAAAATTTACTATTTTCTCTCTTTCCATGAATATTTAACCAGGACACTACTCAGAATAAGAAACCCGACCCTGTATTCGTAAATCCTGGAACAACCCCAGCGTCCTATAAAGCAGGGCTGTCGGAACAATGGTGTTCTGGTCTTCATTGCCCGTGAGCATATAAATGTATTACCCCACTGATTGTTTCCGCTCTCCTTTCACTGTCAATAAAAGTGGAGGGAGCTCTTCATTTGCCTGGTTTCCGCCTCTTGATTTCGGGGTGGCACATTCCTCCATGCAAGATGCATTTCTTTTGCAAAGGATGAGATGTTTCAGCCTCTATTAGAAATCCTGCACTTTGTTTTTTTCGTGGTTTTTGCTTCTGGTATGATTGATTTTTTTCTTTAGTTTACATAGAAGGAAAAAGATGAATATACCATGTTTGTATAAGAAACCGGAATATTTTATTGATTAGTTCCTTTTGTTTTGAGATTTCGATGGAGAAATATTAATGCTTTTTTTATTTAAAATAAATTTCAGACATGTGATTCTGAAATGATTTTGATTTTGAAGTCATTAACAGATATTTTATAGCATTTGCTGTAATTTATTAGCTTATATATGAAAATTTATGAATAATATATTGTTATAGTAATAAATATTGAAAAGTTCGAATGTTTAATTAATCTGATAAAAGGTTTCTAACAAGGAATTTGTTTTATTTGTTAGTACAAGTTCTTAAAAACCGTATTAAGTTTTTAAAATAAATGAAAATTATTTTGTAATTGCATACTTTACTTTTTTTGAAAAACTCATATACTTATAAAATATTAAAATTTCTATTTAAGTCGGAATAAATAAAGTTAAACTTTTATGGATTTGTTTTTAGGTAAACTGCGAGATTTATACGATGCTTGTATAAGAAACTAGTACATTTTATGGATTAGTACTTTTTGTTTTTGAGATTTTGATACTCTAGTATTAATGTTTTTATTCAAAATAAATTTCTAATATGTGATTCTCAAACTATTTTAAAATTATTAACATATATTCTATAATCATTTGTTGTATTTTATTAGCTAAATACAATGCATTAAATTGTATGAATGATATGTTGTTAGAGTAATAAATATTGGAGAGTTTGAAAGGTTTAATTGCTCATATCAAACATTTCTAACAAGGAGTGTGTTTTATTTGTTTTTCACAATTTCTTAAAAAAATCACCCATATCCCATTTTTAAAAAATAAATGAAAATTATTTGGAGAAAATTAATAATTTTAAATAAATGAATTAAATTTTTTTAAAAAGAATTGCATGATTTTTTTCTCTTTTTTTTTTTTTTTTTTTTGTAATTGCATACTTTAAATTTTCAAAACTCATATGCTTATAAGAAAATTAAAAATTGTTTACAAAATTTCTATTTAAATCATTTTAAATGAAGCTGAGCTTCTAGGCGCCTGGTTATACCCCTGGACACTTGGTACCCATTTTAGTCGCCTTTACGACATGCATCGGCTACAGTGGGTATAGTCTAACCCAGAACCACACGGGACTTAAATAACTGTTCCCTACCTAAGCCATCTTTTATGGGAGCCTTGTCTAGATCATATTAGAAAAAACATCATGTTTATACATATAAATAGTAACAATATCTTCAACACATATTATTAAAAAAATATATTCTTGAAAGCAAATAAAAATGAACAATCTCATACGGTGAAGCACAAAATAAAAAAAAATTTACTATTTCTCTCTTTCTATGAATATTTAACCAGGACACTACTCAGAATAGAAATCCCGACTCCTGTACGTAAATCCTGGAACAACCCAGCGTCCTATAAAGCAGGGCTGTCGGAACAATGGTGTTCTGGTCTTCATTGCCCGTGAGCATATAAATGTATTACCCCACTGATTGTTTCCGCTCTCCCTTTCACTGTCAATAAAAGTGGAGGGGAGCGCTTCATTTGTCTGGTTTCCGCCTCTTGGATTTCAGGGGTGGCACATTCCTCCATGCAAGATGCATTTCTTTTTGCAAAGAATGAGATGTTTCAGCCTCTATTAGAAATCCTGCACTTTGTTTTTTCGTGGTTTATGCTTCTGGTATGATTGATTTTTTCTTTAGTTTACATAGAAGGAAAAAGATGAATATACCCTGCTTGTATAAGAAACCGGAATATTTTATTGATTAGTTCCTTTTGTTTTGAGATTTCGATACGCTGGTATTAATGCTTTTTTATTCAAAATAAATTCGAAACATGTGATTCTAAAACGATTTTGATTTTGAAGTCATTAACACATATTCTATAATTATTTGCTATATTTTATCAGCTAATGCATGGAATTTTGTGAATAATAATATTGTTAAAGTAATAAATATTGAAAAGTTTGAAGGGTTTAATCACCCTGATAAAAAAATTTCTAACAAGGAATTTGTTTTATTTTTGCAAAAGATGAGATGTTTCACTCTCTATTAGAAATCCCGTGCTTAGTTTTTTTGCGGCGGATGCTTCTGTTATAATTCATATTCTGAGATTGATTTTGTATTTTAGTTTATATAGAAGGAAAAAGATGATACTATGCTTGTATAAGAAACTGGAATATTTTATTGATTAGTTTCCTTTTGTTTTGAGATTTCGATGCAATACTATTATTGCTTTTTTATTTAAAATAAATTTCTAACATGTGATTCTCAAATGATTTTTGATATAACTTATATTTTATAGCATTTGCTGTAGTTTGTTAGCTAATGCATGAAATTTTATGAATAATATATTGTTCAAGTAATAAATATTGGAGAGTTAGGAAGATTTAGTTAATTTTATAAAACTTTTCTAGCAAGGAATGTATTTTATTTGTTAGCTCACTCTTAAAAAAAGTTTTTAAAATAAATTAAAATTATTTGTATAGAATTAATAATAGGCTGCAGTTGGACTATTCTAAACCGGACACTGGGTACCCATTTCAGTCAACTTTTAAGATGCGCAAGGGCTACAGTGGGACTGTTCTAACCCGGACACTGGGTACCCATTTCAGTCACCTTTTGCGATATGCAAGGGCTACAGTGGTACTATTCTAACCCGGACACTGGGTACCCATTGCAGTCACCTTTACGATGTGCAAGTGCTACAGGGGGAGTATTCTAACCCGGACACCGGGTACCCATTTCAGTCACCTTTTACGATATGCAAGGGCTACAGTGCGACTATTCAAATTCGGACACTGGAGCCATTTTTGTATAGAATTAATAATAGGTTACAGTGGGAGTATTCAAATTCGGACCCACACCACCCCGGACGAGATTAAATAACCATTCTCTTCTTAAACTATTTTTTGTGGGCGACTTTTCTAGATCACATTTGAAAAAATACCATCTTCATACATTTAAATAGTAATAATGTCTCTAACTCGTATTATTAAAAAATATATTCTTGAAAGCAAATATAAATGAACAATCTCATATGGTGTAGCACACAAAAAATTTACTATTTGTCTCTTTCCATGAATACTTAACCAGGACAACACTCAGAATAAGAAACCCGACTCCTATTCGTAAATCGTAGAGCACCCCAGCGTCCTATAAAGCAGGGCTGTCGGAACAATGGTGTTCTGGTCTTCATTCGACGTGTGCATATAAATGCATTCCCCACTGATTGTTTCCGCTCTCCCTTTCACTGTCAATAAAAGTGGAGGGAGCTCTTCATTTGCCTGGTTTCCGCCTCTTGGATTTCGGGGTGGCACATTCCTCCATGCAAGATGCATTTCTTTTGCAAAGGATGAGATGTTTCAGCCTCTATTAGAAATCCTGCACTTTGTTTTTTCGTGGTTTTTGCTTCTGGTATGATTGATTTTTTCTTTAGTTTACATAGAAGGAAAAAAGATGAATATACCATGTTTGTATAAGAAACCGGAATATTTTATTGATTAGTTCCTTTTGTTTTGAGATTTCGATGGAGAAATATTAATGCTTTTTTTTATTTAAAATAAATTTCAGACATGTGATTCTGAAATGATTTTGATTTTGAAGTCATTAACAGATATTTTATAGCATTTGCTGTAATTTATTAGCTTATATATGAAAATTTATGAATAATATATTGTTATAGTAATAAATATTGAAAAGTTCGGAATGTTTAATTGATCTGATAAAAGGTTTCTAACAAGGAATTTGTTTTATTTGTTAGTACAAGTTCTTAAAAAACCGTATTAAGTTTTTAAAATAAATGAAAATTATTTTGTAATTGCATACTTTTACTTTTTTTGAAAAACTCATATACTTATAAAATATTAAAATTTCTATTTAAGTCGGAATAAATAAAGTTAAACTTTTTATGGATTTGTTTAGGTAAACTGCGAGATTTATACGATGCTTGTATAAGAAACTAGTACATTTTATGGATTAGTACTTTTGTTTTGAGATTTTGATACTCTAGTATTAATGTTTTTTTATTCAAAATAAATTTGAATAAATTTGAGAATCAATATTAGTGATTCTCAAACTATTTTAAAATTATTAACATATATTCTATAATCATTTGTTGTATTTTATTAGCTAAAATACAATGCATTAAATTGTATGAATGATATGTTGTTAGAGTAATAAATATTGGAGAGTTTGAAAGGTTTAATTACTCATATCAAACATTTCTAACAAGGAGTGTGTTTTATTTGTTTTTCACAATTTCTTAAAAAAATCACCCATATCCCATTTTTAAAATAAATGAAAATTATTTGGAGAAAATTAATAATTTTAAATAAATGAATTAAATTTTTTTAAAAAGAATTGCATGATTTTTTTCTCTTTTTTTTTTTTTTTTTTGTAATTGCATACTTTAAATTTTTGAAAAACTCATATGCTTATAAGATTATTAAAAATTGTTTACGAAATTTCTATTTAAGGCAGATTAAATGAAACAAAGATTAAATGAACAACAATTCTTTTTCTGGATAAACTGCATGATTTAGATTGAATAAAAAAGCAACTTATTTTGAAAGGAAAAAAAGCAATTTTATTTAGTGTAAAAATATGAAATGGCAATACGGATTCAATATTATTTGAAACTAATAAAAAAGTGTCTTTATTTAATATATTTTTTTAATTAATATAGAACTGCTATGAAATATACAGAAAAATAGAAAGATGGGATTAAGTTTAAGGAATTTAACTCTTTCCGTTACAATTTGAGAGGGGAGGTATTTTTCAATAAAAATATTTTTTTTCTAAAATGAATGTTATGTTTTCACACTATAATCTGCAACTACACGCACATTACATTATTTTGATTAAACCTAAGATTCATCTTGACAGTTTCTATACAGAATTATATTATAGAATGAAAGGGGTGAGGTTGTTCCATCATAATTTTGAAGTGCGACATCTAGTTCACCTTCTTTTCATCTTGAGATTAATAAAAAGGACATTCCAGTCTATAAATTTATCATGCCGGGGAATAGAGTTTTCGTTTTGGCATTACTTCCGGAGTTATGAACCAATTATATTTGATTTTTGTTGTTTCTGATGCCCAATATGGTCTAGCTATTAGATCAAATACATAAGTCCATAAACCTCTAAAAGTCCAATTATAGAAGAGGTTCAGAAAAACATCGTCCATGGTAAAATCAAGACAGTTTAAAATATGAGAGAACAATGCTTGAGCAGTCCTACACTTGGTGCAGGTCCCAAGAAATCTTCTGCCCTATTTTGTTCATGGGTGAGACTCCTCAAGTATCCACTGGCAAAACATGATAAGCACGTTTGTTGGCTTCTATAGCCTCCAAAACGCACGACACTACTATGACGATCTCTCGAGTACCAGTCATAATTTTGAGGAGAAACATTCCAGAGATCTCTAATTGTCCTCCCAAACTCAAAGAAGACATCTCTATAAGTGTGAAGGATATCGAAGTCTCCAAAGAAGCAACCTTTTCTAGAGAATCCGCAATCTCGTTGAAAATAATGCCGATATGGGAAGGAATCCATTGGATGTGAACCTCATTAATTAACTGAAAGTCAAAGTACATAATTTCAGGATGTAATTGCCAGCTTTGTCTGCAACGTTATTATCTGTTACATTTAGTACAAAATCCCATGTGATATCAATATATATTACCTTTATATTACTGTCTAAGAAGTGTGCAATATATAGAATTTGAAAATTTTAGACAATATCTGGCTATAATAACAACGTGGCATCCACCAATCTGCTTCAAACTTTGTTTACATGCTACTAGATTTACGTTTATGCCTAAACTGAAAGTATATTGTATATTGAATTTTTGCCATTTTATATTCATCTTCAATGGGAAAATTTCAACTGTCATGTTCCCCAATTTCATCATATTATTTGAAGTGTCAAGTCCACCCTTGTTCCCATTTTACATAAATTTTAAAATTTATCATTTCATGTACATGAGAGTTATCACTTATGTTTACAGATTCATTGTACTCCATAGACATGTAAGCTTTTGGTTTAGCTTTTGAAATTTAGTTCGACCATTTCTGGCCCTAATAACAACTTGGTATCCATCAATCTACTCCAGATTTTGTTTACACCCTACTAAATTTGAGTTTATGTTTAAAATGCACGTTGTATGTTGAATTTTGTCATTTTATATTCATCTTCAATAGGAAAAATTCAACTGTCAGGTTCTCCAATACCATCATAGTGTCGAATTTTTCACATAAGTTTTGATATTAAATTATTCCACTAATTATTAAACACAATATTTTCTTCAACATAATAAAAAGTTATTGAAATATTACCATGTTAAAAACACACACCAAAAAAACATAGAACATTCTTTCCTTTTTCAAGAAGATATCTAATGCTTCTTTATTTTAGCACCTTTACCCCGATCAAATTTTTTTCCCGCCCTTTTCAAGTGCACTTAATCGACCTGCAAATTTCATTTTCCATAAAAATAAAAAAATTTCTTTACCATTTGAAGGAGCAGTCGGTTTTGTTCAAAGTGATCGATTTTATCAACTCGATTTTTCGGCGTATGTGTCCTTCAACTGATGCATTTTTTTTATTTTGGTTCATTGTGGGTTCAATGAGATGTATTTGAGGATATTTCCGTATCAGAAAATTGCAAAAAAAAAAGTATATCTCCACTCTTTCAGAGCTGGAGTACCATCACATTATTTTGCAATTAGAGCTATTTCGAGGTTAAAATCAATTATTATCTTACTTTTATCTTTGACGCTTATTACTTTGTATCATTCGTGAAGCCATAAATCGTTTTTAATGTGTTTTTACTTCCAATATTTCACACATAAGAGCTATCATTTTTGTTTCTGTTTTTTACAGCCTTAAAATGATAGTTATAACAAAAAGTAAAATTACAGTTTCGAATTTAGTTATTTTATACAAAGTATAATATGTTTTGAAATAAGGTCTTTTAAGGGAATTACTATTTTTTATAATATCGTTGGATTATTATTTTTTTATATTGCCTTAAATGTCAAAAGAAAAGGGCACCTTTTGAATTTAAGCCAAAATAGATTAATTACGAAAATAAAACTTTTTTTACAAAAGTAACTTGAAAACATGAGTTTCTAAATATAGCCTCATAATAAAATGGTTAAACGTAATTAGCTTTATACTGCCAGTTTAATATTACTCTCATTGATATTTTTTTTACCAGGAATAAGATTATTAATTGTTAATATAACAGTTCTTTTATTTTCAGAAATTTATTGGTTCCCCTTTTTTAATATTTACAATTATGGAAGCGAGCCCTGTTTCCAACGTTTTTATTTATTACATTTGCTATATTTGGTTCAAAAACCCATGTGATATCCACCAGGCCATTTCAGATCATGTTTTCAAATTATTAGCTTTACATTTTTGTCTAAGATGTGCGCAGTATATCGAATTTTGACATTTAGGGACATCTTCAGTGGGTAAATTTGAACTGTCCAGTCCTCCATTATCTCCACTTTAATAAATATTTTACATAAATTTTAAAATTTATCATTTCATAGACATGACTGCTATCATTGTGGTCTACAGATTCATCGTGCTCCTGCATAGACATGGAAGCTTTTGGTTCAGCTTTTGAAATTTTTAGTTCAACCATTTCTGACTCTAATAACAACCTGGTATCCACAATCTTCTCCAAACTTGGTTTACACGCTACTAGATTTACGTTTATGTCTAAAATGCACGTAGCATATTGAATTTTACCATTTTATATTCATCTTCAATGGCAAAAATTCAATTGTCACGTTCCCCAATACCATCTGTCGAATCTTTCACATAAGTTTTGATATTAAATTATTAAACACAATATTTTCTTCAACACAATAAAAAAAAGTTATTGAAATTTCACCAAACACACACACACAAAAAACATAGAAAATTATTTCCTTTTTCAAGAAGATATCCAATACTTCTTTAATTTTTACACCTTTACCCAGATCAAATTTTTCCCCTCCCTTTTCAAGTGCACTTAATCGACCTGCAAATTTCATTTTCCATAAAAATAAAAATAAAAAAAGTTCCTTACCACTTCAAGGGAAGTCGGTTTTGTTCAAAGTGATCGATTTTATCATCTCAATATTTTGGCGTATGTGTCCTTCAACTGATGCATTTTTTATTTTGGTTCATTGTGGGTTCAATGAGATGTATTTGAGGATATTTCCGTATCAGAAAAATGAAAAAAAAAAAAGAACCCCCACTCTTTCAGTGCTGGAGTACCATCACATTATTTTGCAATTAGAGCTATTTCGAGGTTAAAATCAATTATTATCTTACTTTTATCTTTGACGCTTATTACTTTTTATCATTCCTGGAGCCATAAATCGTTTTTAATGTGTTTTTTTACTCTCAATATTTCATACATAAGAGCTGTCATTTTTGTTTTAGTTTTTACAGCCTTAAAATAATAGTTATAATGAACGAAAAAGTAAAAAATAACAGTTTCAAATTTTAGTTATTTTATACAAAGTATAATATGTTTTAAAATAAGGTCTTTTAAGAGAATTACTATTTTTTTATAATTTCATTGGATATTAATTTTTGTTTTTTTAAATGTCAAACGAAAATGGCACTTTTTGAATTTAAGCCAAAATAGATTAATTGGAAAAGATAGAACCTTTTTTATAAAAGTACTAAAGGTAACTTGAAAATACGAGTTTCTAAATATAGTTTCATAATAAAATGGTTAAACGTAATCAGGTTTATACTGCCAGTTTAATATTACTCCATTCATATTTTTTTATCCAGAAATAAGATTATTAATTGTTAATATTACAGTTCTCTTATTCTCGGAAATTTATTGGTTTCCCTTTTTTAATAATTCTAATTTTAGAATTTAATACTCAATGTTTTAACGCCTACCCCTTTTCAATTCCTTCTATTAGCTCACACTCTCCCTATATATATCTTGTTCAAAATTTCATTCGTTCATAAAATACTTCCCATTCATCCACTCAAATTCAAATATATATTTTTGAACTTGTAGTGGATGACACTCGATGTTAATACAGTTTTTCAAATATTAATCCAGTAATTAAATTTAATTAATTATTTTTAGTTTTTTAGACTTACGTTGCATATATCTAACAGTAGATGGTGCCAGATAAACTTAAAAAATGAATGAAAATTATTTATAAACGACTTTCTGCAATATAAGTGAAAAAAAAAGTAGGAATTGACTTAATTTTTTTTAATTACTTGTTATACGTATCAAGTTTTCAAATACAGTATATTATTTTTTAATACATTTTAAACTAAATATTCTAATATTAAGGTCAGATAGTTATAATAATAATTCTAAAGCACATTAAAAAACTCAAACTATGTAGACATTTATCAAATATAGGAATACAATTGTGTAGTTTTTATTTTTATAAATGGAATGCTGCCAAGATATGTCAACGCAAGGTGTTCTAATTGATAGATCTATTGTATGTTATTATTATTAATTTTTTATGTGGGTTTCTTCATACGATTTTAAAAATCGATCTGCCATTATGTTTGAGTGTTTCGATCAAACTAATTCTAGCTTGAAGGACTAACTTGCAGTTTGATAAAATTTAAAATGGAATTTCTTATAATCTTTGTATTAAAAACGTAAGACACTAATAAGCTGTTGCATTTCAATAATGCACAACAATTTACACAAAAATTGTTCATTTTTTAAAAAACGCACAAATGATTAAATAAAACAATTCATAAAACATTTATTTAATTATTCGATAATTGTATCTTTTAATTATTATTTAATTTGAACTTAGCAAAAATACTATGAATTTAGCTTTTTTCTTTCTCAATTAATGTAACAAACATACAGAATTCTAAATTACTGTTGACGTCATGGTTTTTGTGGATATCTAACTTGAATGACTACATTTTAAGACAATAAAAATCATATACGATGCATTTATTATTCAGGGTATATTATATAAAAACCACCTGAAATGTAAACTGCACACTAACTTCATATTTTTATAAACTTTTGAAACGGAGACCGCAATCACTCACTTTTAAGACTTGTTTCGTAAAAATTTCCTTTTATAAGGCCGTTAACTTAAACTTTTAAAGTTTTTAGCAATTTTTTTTTTGTTAACTAAATTTGAAGAATTTTTATCGACGAATTTTTCTATAATCGAAAGAAGTTTAGTTTGTACATCAGTTATTATATTGTTTACAAAGCAAAAACCTATTATATAAAGTTTTTTTTTTTGTTTCATTGATATCAGTTTCAATCCTTCTTATAAACTTGGTTGCTGGCCTTATTCAAGTGATAACACCATGAAATATTGATATGTTTCTCTAGACATAACACGACACAAGAAAAACAACACAATTTCTCAACTGTAAATGAACTGAAAATAACCTTCACGCAAAAACGTGAGAAACTCTAATCGCGTGACATCGTTTTTTTTGCACAGTGTGCGTTTATTTTTGTTATAGACTAAACAGAACAAATATCGATGTGAAGTATAGATTTTCGTAGAAAGAAATGCTCATTGAAATCTTAAGATGAAAAATAAAGTAATGTATGTAAAGGTATATCTGATATAAAAATATAATAAATAATTTGTGTTTGATAAACCTTACGTATGCTGAATGATATTTATATTTAGTTTATTCGTTTCATTTCGTTAGATTTTGTTATACAATGATGAAGGTTAAAAGAAGATTTTTAAAAATATTAAGATAGTTTGTATGGATAAGGAGTATGTGAAATAATAAAGTGAGTTCTGAGTATTTGAGTTCTTCAATGATAAGATTTGCGACAAATTTAGATCTAGCGTATAAAATAAGAATCTAAAACTGGTTATTATATAGAAATGTGATTAGTTTATGAATTTTTACATAAAGTGTATTTATGAATTCTAACATTTAATGGATAACATTTACCAAATTTAAATTTACTTATTAACATTACTTTCATTAATTATTATTAAATTAATTATTAACTGTTATTTAATGATTATATGAAAAATTACATTCAGTCAATTATATATATAATTTACGTATTATTTATTTAATATCTATTATTTCTAAATGAATCATATGAAAAAAGTAAAAAAAAAAAAAAAAAAAAAATCACCATACAATATTTGTACCTTCATACTTTATATCTTATCTTCAAGCTTGTTATTATTTATCATAGATCAATTTTATTGATTAAAATTGCTCCTTAGTTGTAAAATTCTTTTTGCTAATCTTCTTCTTCAATGGCGTAACAGCCCCATGGTGGGCCAAGGTTGTCTGCGTACTGGCAGATTTCGGATAACTCAGATGTCTTTTAATTGAGTATGGGTGTCTGTCCTACGTCCAACTGTCATATTGTCACTCTCCTTTCAGGACCTACATTTTGCTAGCAGAATAATCATCTACTGCAGAACAGTTGAAAACAGAAGAAAGTCACTGTAGAAATTTTTTAAACCAAAAATTGATTCGTATACAATCTGTTACTGTTGGTTTCATGTATAATAAAAGAAGGATATGGGAGCAATATAGATATAAAAGAAAATTAAATAGATTAAAAAAATAGATTTATAAGACAATTATTTAATGTAGACAAGGAAATATATTTAATTATTTCAAGCATTGAGGAATATTAGGTATGACAGAGAACAGGAGACATAATTTCTACATCGTGTTCCCTATAGAACATCAATTCATTGTATGCAACGAATCGAAAATAGAAGAAAAAGCAAGATGTCATAGCGGAAGAAGTTCATTGCCCTCTCAACTTGCCTGTGTACCATCCTCTGCTTTGATGGCGCCCCGATGAATCACAATTCCAGGACCTTTCTGACACTATCTTCAGCCGACTGACGTACAGCTGCTATACAATTCTGAGGTTGTTCCCCTGAGTATATTTCAGATTGCATGCCCTTTTCCCCTCCTCATACTTGTCCTTTGTACTGTCGTCAAACGATAACAAAGTACAGAGTCCCTAAACTCCATAGATATGTATCAGTTTTATGAAATTTGTCATTGCTATACTCCAATAATTGTTTTTTTTTAAATGATTTAAGGATCTACTCCAGGGGTGGCCAATCCAAATGATCTTGCGGGCCACTTTGGAAATGCATCACAAATCCGCTGGCCGCATATAAAATTATATATCCGCATATTAGATTTAGACTCCCTGTAGACATTTTTTGGAGTGAAAAATTGAAACATAATGAGTTAGTGTGTAATATTGTGTTTACTTTTATTCTTATGTGTAAACATAGATAATATAATAATAATAATACTAAACGCACATTGTAAAGAACTATATAACACTCAAAATGAAATATAAAAAATACATTAATATAAATGAAATAAAAAAATTAAATTCTTAAAAAATATTTATTTTACTAGTGCGATATTTGTTTCTTCACTCATCACGAGTTCGCAGAATATAATTTAATTATTCTGTGAACTCATAAATAAAACAGGTAACGTATGTCCTATATTCGCAGGAATATTATCTTAAAATCAAAGTTAATTTTTTCTCATAATTTCGACAGTTAATTTTTGAATGTATTGATGTACACATAATGTATTTTTTAATACATTGATTATCACTACTTTGGCCTTTATACAATAAACATATTTTGTAAAAGTGTGATGGCAAGTAAAGTGAAAGTGGTCGAAAAAAAAATGTTCAAGGCGGGCTGTGGGTTGGTCATCCATGGTTTAGATTTTGCAATCTACCAAGGGGTTAAGAAACAACATATTAAAGAGAAATTAAAATGTCTTTTATTAAAATTTTTGTTTCGTTTACATTTATTCTGAGATATATCAAATGTTTAATTTTTTTTACACCTAATGTATACCGTACATAAATTCAAGTTATTTTTATATTTTAAAGTTATTCTACAAGAATTACATTTAAAAATTGTTATACTTCTTATTATGATTTTTATTCATTGTTATATAACATAACAAGATCGTTGAAATCTGTGATAGTATTTGTACTCTCATATTATTTTAAAATTAAAGTTATTTTTTCTCATAATTTCGACAGCTAATTTGTGAATATAGGGATGCACACATAATGTATTTTTTAATACATTGGTTATCACTACTATGGTCATCATAAAATAAATATATTTTGTAAAAAGTGTGATAAATCTCACTGGCCGGAAAAATATTCAAGGCGGGCTAATCTAATCATCCAAAAAAGGAACTTTCACAGAGTTCAGAAAAATATGTATTGGAAAATTCTTTTGTGGTATTAGTTGCCAAGGAAGAGATTCATTAATGCATACTCAAAATAAGCGAATTGAATTTATTCACGCTCTTCGGCATAATTGAATTCACTCAATTAGCATACCTCTTTGGAGAAATGAACAGTTCCTCTTTGGTGAGATTACCACAATTCGTCATTATTAACAATTCATCTTTGGAGAAATTGTTAAATTTGTTTGAATCATTTATTGTAACCTTGTCAGAATCAAATCGTAAACCTGTTATAATATTTAATTAAATCTATTAAAATATAAGATGTTTTAAATTTTCACTCAAAATATTATAAACCTATCAAAAATTTATTTTCAAGTGAGCCATAATTATCAAAGAGTAAACTACAAATTTATTACAATTTCGCGTTAAATTTTACGAATTTCATAAATTTTACGCATCATTTCTTTAGAAATAATTGCTAAAGGCATCATGATATAATTTTTATTAGATTTTACATTATAATTACAAATGTGAATTCAAATAATGAAATTTAGAAGAAAATTTATATAAAGTTTTTCAAATGTACTGAAATCTCTCTCTCTCTCTCTCTCTATATATATATATATATATAGAGAGAGAGAGAGAGAGAGAGAAGAGAGAGAGAAGAGATTTCAGTACATTTGAAAAATAGTTTTATACATTTATTATGGATGCCTAAAATTATAACTGAATTAGTTGTATAATAAAAATAAAATTATAATTTTTAATATCTTTACAACTAAAATAAGTATTTTTTATGAATTTGAGTGATATTCACAATTATTTTAAAATAAAGTTTTAAATTTTCTTTCTTTTTTTTTCATTAACAACAATAACTTTAAATTTTATTACATTTATCAAAGTTGGAATTTAATACTTGAAATTCTATCTCTTCTCATTTTATCTACATGAAAAGATTTCATTTGATTATTATGTCTTCTGTCTTGCTTTTTAACATTTCTGAACATTATATCTAAAAAAACGTTAATTCATACTTGTGCAAAATCGTTTATCATCTGTAGATCTTCCGTAATTATTTAAGATATAATTTGGTAAATCACTGATTCTCCGGAATTATTACAATATCATGAACCTCAGAGACATTATTTTTATCTTGTATAAATTGTTTTATTTTTTTTTATTTTCTATCTAGCACCAGAGCGTGCAAATTAGAAAATAGGGATTTAGATCAGTTCTTCAATATTTTGTTAAAATTTTCTTTAAAAAATTTCCTAAAATTAAATGGTAAATTTCCTAATTATTAAATGGTAAATATCTGATTATATTTTTGTTTATTTCAAATGACCCAATGTATAAGTCTATTTATATTTTTCTTTACATAAATTCTTTTGCTTTATAATTAGTTATTCTCAAAAATTTTTCTTTTTATAATTTACTAAACTATAATCGGTACTTTTCGGCAGTATGTTAGCCTTAATAAAACTTAAAATGCCTTAATAATAAACTAAAATCTAATACAAAATTAAATGATAAACTAAAGCCCTAATAATAAACTAAAAATGTTTTATTTTACGTAGCCGGGGAATATGACTATATCTGTTAGTTTAATAGTAAATAACAAACTTTATTTAACTGTAAATGGACGCAAAAAGTTATTAAAATACTACTCAAAGTGTTACTTAGTATTGAAATGGAAGAATTAGAAGATAGCGGCGATGCTGAGCATGTAATAAAAAAAAACAGAAAAAATAATCGAACACATCTAAATATATCACAGCAATTCAGACGATATCGATAATATTTTTGAAGAAGATATTTTTTATGCAGACAAAGTTGTTACAAAATGGAGAAAATCAATACAAAAAGAAACAAAAATAGGATGCTGGTTCATCAGAAATTTCTAAAATGATATTCTGAGAAATCGAAATGGAAAATAAATTAAATATGGTATACGGTTCTTGAAAATGCTCTTTTTTTTTCTGTTTTAATTCATAAACTAGTAGAAACATTTTTGCAAATAAGTAATTTTTTTTTTTTAAATTAGTAGCAATTTAAAAAAAAGAAAAAGAACACATGTTTTGCAAATATTATTAATATAAGATCTTTCATAGTTTTTTTTTAAAAGCTTTACTGAAATAGTCAGATCAAAAGTGAGGATTAATGCAGAAAAAGTTATACCTAGAATAAAAAATAAATGAAAAAAAAAAATCATTATTACGATCATTTCAATTTATTTTGTGTGAACATATTTTATCACTTATTACATCAATGTAATGTGAATATGTATTATTAAATGGTTTAATTAACTTACATAAATTTAATTTATTCTTAAGCAGTATATTTGAGAAAATTAAAACAATAATCTGTTTATATTTTTTGAAACAGAGACAATTTAAAATGAAATACAAAACACATAACTGGATTTTTCAGAATTAGTGTTAGCGATACATACACTGAAGTGACAAAAGTCATGGGATAGCAATATGCAAATTTTCAGTTGGCAGTAGCATCGCGTAGAACAGGATAAATGCGTAGTGCTTTCGCAGAGCTTTCATTTCTGTTCAAGTTATTCATGTGAAGAGGTTTTGTCGTGATGATGACCGCACGACAGGAATTAACAGACTTTGAACGCGGAATGTTAGTTGGAGCTAGACGCATGGGTCATGCCATTTCGGAAATCGTTAGGGAATTCAACATTCCCAGATCCACTGTGTCAAGAGTGTGCCGAGTATGAAATTTTAGGCATAACATCCCACCATGGACAGCGCAATGGTCGACCGCCTGCACTTAACGACCGAGACCGGCGACGTCTGCAAAGAGTCGTAAATTCTAACAGACAAGCAACACTGCGTCAAATAACCGCAGAAATCAATGTGGCACGTACAAGGGACTTGTCTGTTAGAACTGTGCGGAGAAATTTGGCTTTCTTGGGCTATTCCAGCAGAAGACCGACTCGAGTGCCTTTACTGACAGAACGACATTGCTTGCAGCGACTCTCGTGGGCACGTGAGCATATCGGTTGGTCCCTAGATGAATGGAAAACCGTGGCCTGGTCCGATGAGTCACGATTTCAGTTGGTAAGAGCTGATGGTAGGGTTCGAGTGTAGCGCAGACCCCAAAAAGCCATGGACCCAAACTGTCAGCAAGGCACTGTTCACGCTGGTGGTGGCTCCGTAATGGTGTGGGCTGTTTTTTTCATGGCATAGACTTGGTCCTCTGGTGCGACTGGACAGAACATTGACTGGAAATGCTTATGTTCAGCTACTTGGAGATCACTTGCAGCCATTCATGGACTTCATGTACCCAAACAACGATGGGATTTTTATGGATGACAATGCGCCATGTTACCGGGCCACAACTGTTCGCGATTGGTTTGAAGAACATTCTGAACAATTCCAACGAATGATCTGGCCACCTAGATCGCCCGACATGAATCCCATCGAGCATTTATGGGACATCATCGAGAGGTCTGTTCGTGCCCAAAATCCTGCACCATCAACGCTTTCACAATTATGGACGTCTATCGAGACAGCATGGCTCAATATTCCTGCAGAAGACTTCCAACGACTTGTTGAGTCCATGTCATGTCGAATTGCTGCACTTCGCCGGGCGAAAGGAGGGCCGACACGATATTAAGAGGTATCCTATGACTTTTGTCACTTCAGTGTATTTCCACTAAATCTTTAAATACACGCAATTGAAATCATGTGGTAAATAAGGGTTTAAAAAGTTTGAAAATGAAAATTTCTAGTGATGAAAGAAGACATTAACTTACTTTAACACAACTCTACTTAACATTGCTTATATTTTTTCCACTAATTTTTATAGAAGCCACGTAGCTTATATCCCAACGACATCATGTTCCACATGATATTAAAAATTTTATTTAAATAAATATAATCAAAAATACTTTTATTTATATAATAAGAATATTTTATTATATAAATACAAATATTAAGATAAATTATTAAATATATATAGATAAATTATTAAGTATTTAAAAAAAATAACAAATATAATGTTTTTATTTTTTTACATACTTAATAATTTATTCATTATATTAGCAATGATGATATTATTCGGTCAGAAAATATCATGTTTCCTCATGATATTAAAAATTGTATTTAAGGTAATATAATAAGGAAAGCATAATTTGGGCATTATTTTCTACAATATTCTGACTAAGATATTATTCTTCAGGAAAAATATCATGTTCTCACATGATATTAATAACCGTATTTAAAATAACATAATAAGAGGAACTTTAATTTGGTCACTTTAATTTCTACAATTTTCTAACTACATTTTTCTGATGGGATATCAAAAATCTTATTTAATGTAGCATAATAAGAAACATTTAATTTAATCTATAATATTCTAAAATATTATCGTATTATTCTGGCAAAAAAATGATAATTATTCGATATTTATAAAGTGACGCTTTTGAAATATCATATGAGAAAGCATCATACATTAAGTTATTTTTGACATGTTAAGAATCATTTAAATTATTTAAAATGGGGTGAGTGAGTTAGTGAGGATTAGTGCATGAATTAGTTATACGTCTTTCGTACTTATAATTTATTTTCTGTCAATAAAAAATTATTTTATTTATAAATAAAATGTGCATCGTTTAGATATTTTATTAAATGTTAATAAAGAAATGCAAATGAAATATTTGAAAGCAACCTCTTTTTTAAAAATAGGAAGCCAAACAGCATTGAAAACTTCCAATATTATATTTGGTCATATTTTTTAAACCAAAACAGAAAATATATGACAACTCATTATCTCAAAAGTGATATTATCTTGCAGACATTCGCTAAATGGATGCTCACGAATTAGCAGGCCTTTTAAAATTATGATTTGGCAAATATATAGCTTCAAAACTTTTCAAGTACATGGATCGATCAATATATTTTATGAACAGAGCAATTTTTTTTTCTGACCTTAAAGTTTGGTTAAGTAATTGAGATATACTGGGGAATCATTAATCTAATGCATGTTTGAAGTGTGGTACACTCAGTCATTATTCCTTTGAAAAACCCCATTCATAACTTGAAAGCTTTCAAAAGGTTTCTCTAGTAGATTGCCTTTTTCACCAGAGTTGTAATGAGATTTGAAATTATTTGTTCACAAAAGGAGTTTTAAGTGGCCATTTTATAAAATCATCCATCATCAAATGAAGAAAAAGTCAATTTTATTGTCAACAGAAATAAAGTGCATATACAAAAATAATATATGAATTATGCATTTGTATCAATAAATTAATATCGTATTAAAGTTATAAACGAAATACATCATTGCAAAATCCAAGTTGCTTATGCCTCTGATAAAATTTTAAAATGAACGATTGACTGCCTTGGCAACATGTTTCGGTGTTGGTTAGTATGGCAATTATTTTTTCTTGGTCTTAACCTAAGAAAAATCTCCAAGAATGAAATTAATTCTTAATTTAATGAATTGAAATTAATTATTAATTTTAAATAATAATAATAAGAAGAAGAAGAAGAAAAAGAAAAAGAATCTTTGTTTTTTTGAGTGAAATGTTGAAGATGGATCTGGGTTACTTTTCTTGACATTTATTTTATTATAAATCTTCAAGTTACTAGTGGCTTCATAACAAATAAACATTGAAATTAAGTGCAATATCCTGTTATATTTAATATCATTAAGTTAATTTTTCTAAAAATGTCTCATTTAATTTTATTTAAAGCAGGAAGCCAAAGTTTAGCCTGAAACTATAACGATTCTAATGGGATGGAGAAATCACGTGGACTATTACGTAGAAAATGACGTTTCACTGCGTTGCAAGAATTTGGACAAGAAATAAGAATTTAGAATGATTTGAGTTAAGCGGAATAGGGAAATATAGGTAAACGTCGGGATATTCATATCGTAGGGAAATAGTCGCGTTACAACTTGACTATAATTTTGGCGCCATTTATGTAACAGTGGCCATAATAATATCCAAGTATTTTTGTATGGTGTTAAACATCAATTAATAGAAAAAAGTTAGTAACTTTAATTAAATACATTGTCGTATAAAACAATTAAACTGCAATAAAATTATAAAGTATCCAAAATCATTTTCGTGAATATTTCAATTTATACCTGACATTAATTTAAGTTATCAGTTTTGTTTTTATATAAATTTAATTTAGATTGCTTAATTTAGATTATATCTGTATTATAACAATTTTTATAATTATTATCTCTATTCGAAAAATTATGTGATACACTGGACTACTTAAGAATTAGTATTCAAACCCATTTCATTCAACAATGTATCCAACAAATACAAAAAGATCCCCCGAAATGTCAAGCGCATTAGTTTAATTATTTGAGTAATCTCTTAAATACTCTAGTTTGATGAGCACGCTTTATAATGATTAAAAAGCCGATGTTACTTGAATCTTTTGACTAGTTTGTTCGACATGATGGCAGTCGCAAGAATTAAGCAAACCCATTAAAAGCCAAGATGCCAAATTACAATTAATCATTCCGCTATTCATTGTTTTAAGAGATAGGCAGCAGTCTTCTGCATTTACACACTTAACAAAGATTCATTAAAATAGACTTTAAAGATACCTTAAAATAATTAAAATAGCAAACTCATCCAATGTTAAGCGCATTAAAATTCTTAGTAATATGTGTGGTAAGCTGAAATTATTAATATACTTAATTGAAATTTTAATAACTTCAATTTGAAAATAAAATAATAAAGAAACACCATAATAAATGAGATTTAATTTTTCTAAGGTGCGATCTAAAGTAAATACAATCATAGGAAAAAAAAAAAGAGTTATCAGAATTTGAATGAAAATATTTTGAAATATTTGGTATATGCATAAAAAAGAAACGATTAAAATTTTTTGAGGGTGGGAATGTTTTATTCAACACCGCAAAACAATTAACAAAACGATGACCCACTTCTGGCCCATATTTATTTCGTAACAGGGAAGTGCAGTCTCACAGACCCTCAACATATTTTTCTCATCACTCTTTGCTTAGTCAATTGAATGGATTCTTCCTATAGCTTCCTGTTTTGTGACTTTGTACATAATCTAATATCACAATATGTGCATGCAATTTGGCATGTGCATCTAGTAGAAATTCCATCGCATTCTTCAAGAGCAGTCTGCGAGACCTCCACTTCCTTTAAGTGTTACAATTTCCTGCAGTACTAATGGCCCTGAAGTTAGGTCCGAGAAAATTTATTCATTCATCTGATTAGCATAATGCCTTGAGAGCTGCAAAATATTCTAGACAAATTTGGAAGTGACCATTCAACCACCAGCATTCAACAAACTCTGAAATTTCTTCAGACGATAATGATTTCTCTGACCCAGGAGCAGTTATAACCTTTTGCAATAAAACCAAAAGTGTTTTTGATGCATTATATGAAATATTCTCTGTTCTTCGTGCAACAGAACAAACGCGTGAGCTTATGATTTTTTCAACAGGTTAGGAGTTACGAGTGCAATAAAATACATTTTGCTATTTTTAAAACGCTGTATGGACCAAATTGGTGTTTTTGAAAGCATTAGCAAGAAATTTAGTCCTACCACTACTACATACAAGAGTTAAAAAAAATAAACTGAAATTGAACCTGACGATAAAAATGATTTTAGGAACAGAAGCAGAGTCTCAGAATATGGAGCAGTGCACAAGAAGACAAAAATTAAAATCAAGGAAAACGTGTCGTCTGTGTCCTCCAAGTAAGAAAAAGACAGTGTAATTATGTTTATTTTTCCAAAACCTTGTTTGTATGGAACGCACGCAAAACTTACTCAATGAATATGCTAAAAAAGACGAAGACTTAATTGTACACTTCCAGGAAATCCATGAGATACTTACACTTCAGATACTGTCCAAATTTTCTGTATTGTGATATTTTGAATTTTCTCTTATTAAAATTTATTTTACGAATTAAATAAATAAATCAGGTTAATTAATACATAATATATTCGTTTTTATTAATATTTTTTTATAAAATTTACTGCAGCATATAACTTTCATCGAAACATATATGACTCTGGAAAGAATTTTATCACATATTTTTGACAACTAAAAGTTCAAGGAATATATAAGTGAAATGATATTTTAATTAAATGATTTTTAAAAATCGATAATGATGCTCGGTCTCTGAGATCAAATATTCACTGCTATTTCATATATCTTCACCTCCCCTGTTACTGGTTAAGGTTTTGGTCACTTATACATTGATTTGAAGAGTAGTCAGATGTTCCTTTGTGTGATTTCTTGCAAAACTCTTTCCCATCCTTGAATTAAATCAATAAAATGCTGAGATGGTTTGAGATGTTCCCTCATCAGATCCCAAAGGGGATTGCTCAATTCAGGAGCGATTTGGTGATCGAGTTGATCAGAAAAGTGTTTGAAAAGTTTAACGATTAGAAATGTTTACCTTGAGAACAGGAGTGTTTTAGCTTTTAAAATATAATCCCAATGAGTCACGAAAGTAAAAATTAACACAATGCGATATAGGATATACAAGTCTCTCATGGATAATAACCAAAAGGAACGGTTATGAAATGAAATTACACACCAGATCATAACTCCTGTTTAATAGAATATGTCATAAACTACATCAAGTTATTGTCTGAAACTTTCTACCTCATTTGCACATTTTGAAAAGTACTTGCATGCGAAATTTTTATAATTAAATGTATCCGTCATTTTTTAAAAATGTATACTAAATAATTTGAAATGTGTTTCGATCAATCTATTGTATAAGAATTGCCCAAGAAATGTTGTATGATAAGTTAACAATGATATCATTTTTACTTTGTGGATAAATAAACTATATGTATGCTTTAAAATCACTACTAAAATTTTGTAATTTTTCTGATCTTTTTTAACTTGTTTTAAAATAATGACATACATTTTAAGATAGGCAAATAGAATATTAAAAACAATGTAGCATTTATTTAATTTAATAAATTAATTATTATATTTTGAAAAATATACAAATGAACACTATTATTTTAAGTGCTAATACATTTCTTTAAATTTCATAATTCATTCTAATATTACCTTTATTATTGCTATTTTTAACGGTCATACACAAAAAGCATAAAGTAATTGATTGAAATTTAGAGTTCTAATTTAGATAATTTTAAATGATTGCTTCTTGTATTATATACATTTTTTTTTAATTTTCATTACCTGTATTTGAACTAATTTGATTCTAGAAATCCGTCCCTGTATATATTTCTAAATGCTTTAACTACTTTTACCCAATGTACCGAAATAAAAAAAAAGTTTCTTTCCTTTGCATATCTCTGAAAAACTAAATATGCACTCATAATTTTTTTCATAAAATAAATTCTGCACGATACATCAAAATCAGTATGATTTCAAAAATAAACACATAATATTTCTTCAAAGGCCGCGTTATACTCTAAAACTAATTAATAATAAATCAAAATCCCCCAAAAAATACTTTATCAAAAGAAAAAAAAATTACAACATATCAAAAGCAAAACGATACTCTAGATAAAAGTATCGTGGTACTTTAAATAAAGTGCTTCAGATAAAATATAAAGTTTACTTTCCGTAAAGTATGGTGATACTCTATCAAAAGCACGTGATATCAAAACCAACTACACAAATATTTTACCAATATTAACTTCATATTCAATTAAGATAATCGTTATTCTTTTCTTCAAATTACTAGATCAAAGTGTTCAGTTTCACACACCAGACACTCACTAGTTCCCTTTCAACTTATAGTTTACTTTGAAGGAATTTTATTTAAGCCTAGATTACATAAAAGTTTAATTAGAATTTGCATTGATAAAATATATATCAAACTTTTCTGATTTTTGTCATTTCACTTCGCTTTTTATCACTTCAATTATTTTTTTCATTTGACTTGTGAGTTTTTCTCATCACTTCAGTCATAACATATATTTTAATTTTTTACATTTATTTTTTATTTATTTAAGTATGCAAAACAATTTGGTCCCGTTGTATTTTTTCATTGATCATTTAATTTTAAATTAAAAAAAAAAATTACTTTCAAATTGCCTATCCATTTGTTATGATGTAATCAGTTATTTATTATCGCCAAGTGTTATGAGTAAAAAGTCTTATGGATCAGTAATATAATTTACTGAATTAAATTGAATTACTACTTTATCTGGCGACATCTATTAGTAGATATATGCAACTTAAATCTAAAAGAAAACTAAAATTAATTCATTAAATTTAATTACTGAATTAATATTTAAAAAGACTGTATTAACACCAAGTGTCATCCACTGCAAGTTCAAAAAAATGTATTTGATCTGGAGTGGATGAATAAAAATATTTTATTAACGATTGAAAAGTTGAACAAGATATATATAGGGAGAGTGGGAACTAATAAAAGGGATTGAAAAAGTGACTGTGTGGTGCGGTATAACAAGCACCTTCATCCTCGGCCTTTTACTCTTTTGAAGATATTACTGATAAAAGTCTACAAACGTATACTGTAATGAGTGCTCGCTATCTAGAAATGTGGACTAATCTCGTAATTTCCGTTTTACGACAGTGAAATGCACTTTATCTGGCATCGTGTGGATGCATGATGGTGCTCCTCCACATGTAGGACCTTCTGTAAAACGTTACTTAACACAACAGTTTGGTAATAGAATTATCTTCCGCCATTTTCTGTTTCCGTGACCGCCAAGGTCCCCTATATCATTCAATGGATATCTGGCTGTGGAGTTATATGAAATACAAAGTATATGCATATCAACAAATTGTATCTGATTTGAAACATGCCACCAGATTCAACAAATTCTTTTTTATCATCGTACGTGCTTCAGCGCTATTCATCTGTCGCATGCAAACTGTTATCATATATGAAGGAAGTCACGTAGAAAATTTATGAAACACGATACAATGTTTTTGCTTTCTATTGCTTCTGTGTCCTTAATGATTGTTTTCTCTTTTCTTCTTAGTCTGTCTAGTGTCGGTGATTTTCGTATTGCAGGTATCACACCAACGGTGTTTATGCTTTTTTCACTATAGAAATTACATTCCATTAAAAAAGTACGTTTTTCTATTTGAAATTGTGTCACTGTAACCGTAGAGTTTAAATGTCGTTTTTATATAGTTCATCTTGAGCGTATACCGCAAAATACCATAAATGAAAATTTCATTCAGTTTCTGTGAACAATATGGTAGCTAGCGGTTCATAGACTGAGAAAGTTTTCTGTACAACACTCTATATATTATTACTCTACTTATAAATCTCACATACGATTATTTTTAATGCATGAAACTTTTTAAAACTATTTTTGGTGAAGGCACGTTTTCTACATGTAATTATAGTTTGGTAGAATAAAAATATAGTTTCATAAAATTTTTGACTGATAGCTGGTATCTATGAGAACTGAAAATAAAAGAGAAAATTTCCTTACAAATTTGTTTAAAAGAACGAACTGGTATCTATGAGAACTGAAAATAAAGAGAAAATTTCCTTACAAATTTGTTTAAAGAACGAATTGGTATCTATGAAAAGAACTGAAAATAAAAGATAAAATTTCCTTACAAATTTGTTTAAAAAAAACGAACTGGTATCTATGAGAACTGAAAATAAAGAGAAAATTTCCTTACAAATTTGTTTAAAAGAACGAATTGATATCTATGAGAACTGAAAATAAAGATAAAATTTCCTTACAAATTTGTTTAAAGAACAAACTGGTATCTATGAGAACTGAAAATAAAGAGAAAATTTCCTTACAAATTTGTTTAAAAAGAACGACTAATCACCTTAAAAGTACTATAAGAAACTAAATAAATTTTTTTCTCGTTATCAGGGAAAGTTTCTTTTATACCATGCAGTAAAATTTTGAAAAAGAATCATCACGTAAAACAGAAAGAAATAGTGTATATAGTGTTACATTTTGCACAATGTCACTTCGAAATGGGTTAAAATATGCTGCAATTATTACTTACAAAAACCTAAGTCGCATTAGATAAAAAGTCTGTCCTCCATAGTAGAACTATGTTATAAAGGTTTTTCTCAAGTTTTCTCTCTCTACTATGACAGGAGAAAAATTATCACTGAAACTCTTCATGAAATGCATTGACCTATATGCCCTTTACTTCTTCAGTGACCATTCTTGGTAAAGAGAAGTCTGCTATAATTCCGTGTTGAAAGAAAATCACCTACTTTAAAAAAAACAACGACATTTTCAAGAGTTTCCCTTTTTTACTTAAAAATGGAAGACGGAATAAATTATTCCAGCTGCAATCAACTTTTCAACTCTGATATTAACTTTGAGATCAAATCTGGAGAGAGGCTTATGCGATTTGACAATCACTAGCTGAACAACGATTTAGAAGACACAAATTTGCTGATGGCATATTTTTTACAAAAAATAGTTTCACTATTTCCTTTTTTTTTTTTTTTTTGTAAAAGACACAAACGATAAAATAATTTATTGCGACAAGTTATGATTCGGTTTTTTTTTCGTGTTGCATTATGGGAGTTGTAAAAAAGTCTGTGGGTGTCATGTTCTACTAATGCATGTCACGAGCAGCCGGGAGGACTTATGGAGGTATCTATTCCACATGTTCTTGTTGTATGGGGAAAACCCAAAACCTACCGCCAGGCAACTTAACTGAGAATGCGATACGCTTTAAATAAATTGTCACGATTGCTATCGAGATTTATCGTTTCTGAAATATTGACTGCAATTGACATCACCAGAAGATTCGAACTTTGTGTTCTTCTGCTCACATTACCACTGGATCATGAATCAGGGCCATATTCCATAAAGAAAGTTTAGTTAAAATCATTTAAAAAAACTTTAAATGGTTTCCAAATTCATTTAACCATGAGAAACAGTAGAATATCGCAAAAATATGACACGTCATTACAAATATATATATCTTATATTCATGAAATGCATATTAGTTACATTATGCAAAAATTCTATGAGATTTTAGAGAAATTAAGATATAAATGAAATTGAAAAATGTGATTTATGGTTTATTAAGTGATATGGACACCTACCTTTTCTATTACTTGGATTAACTGTAGGTTCCTAGAACCTAGCAGAGCTTGGAATATGTGCAGGTGAATGTTATTCCAACAATTTTTAATTGCGTTTTTAAATTAGTCTTGCTACTGTACAGTTGCTAATTCTTATAAACATCTGCCGCCAGAATGCTCCAAACGTTTTCCATTGGATTACGGAGGAGATTCAATGAAGGCCATTGAAGTGATTTTATTTCGTTCACCTTCATCCAGGATTTGATAGAGCACGAAATATACATAGATACATTGTGTTGTTGAAATGTCCAATCTCCTGATGTAATCACAAGAGCAGCTGAAAACAAGTTATCTGTCAGAATGTTCCAATATAACACGGAAATTTATTTTGTTTTCAATAAAACCAATTGCTCCTTCTTCCAATCTACGAGCTTCTGAGGTTCATTCCTTATATCTCGCCAAAGTAAATACAGTTTGAAAAATTCCACTCAAGATTTTCTCAGACTACTTTTTCTAGTCTATATACTGGCAACATAATTAGGAAATGGAACTTTCAACGGAAATGTGAAGACTTATGCCTATTGCCACTGGTCAGGCATTGTTTTTCCTCTAATATCATTGATTGTATTGGTGTATCTGTAGGGCAGCTGTTGAATGAGGAAGAATTGCTTTTGATTTATTGATGCAACATGGTATTTTGGACCTGGTTTAGGGGCCTAAATCAAGGGGATAAGCAACAACAACAACAACAAAAATAATTTCAGTTGCAGCACCAGTTGCAAAGGTGGCCCAAAACATAACTGATCCTTTTCCTAATTGGTATTTTGGAAAAAAGGTGATATTTATTCAGATCATATCAGTAAAACATTAAATTTAATTCATAGGCATGGCCTATGAATTGAACGTCCGAAAACACCACATCATTCCTGTTGTTGCCAGTTGTTAAATGTTTCCGGGCAAAACTTAAACGTGAATCAATCTGCTGCTTAGACAGTGAAGGTCTTCTTTTTAATATGTTCTGTGTATAACATGAAAACACATGTAAATGTGTACAGATGTGTATACGTAGGAATCTTAATGCTTTCTATGTAATACATTTCTTATTGTTCTGCTGGTGCAGGGCAACTGCATCTCTTCTTTAATTTGCGAGGTAGACGAATTTTGCTTGCAAGTAAGCCTCTATATTGCATCTTTTGTCTCCCAGAAATTTATCTTTAGCCTTCCTGTTCGCTGTTTTTTGCTGTAGAGACCCAAAATAAGAAGAAAAAACCCTTAATTACACCCTTCGATCTTCCAATTTTTTGTGCAATTTTAGGACTTTTGTCGCCAGTATCCTTAAAACTTATTATTTTTTGTCTTATTCAGTTTCTGATAAATGTAATTAATCCTCTCAGCATGGCATTAAAATGCACAAGAAATTCTGTCTTTCATCGAACTTCCATTTTTTTCTTCTAGAATTGGAGAAAATGCGTTTTCAGTATTTTTATTCCTTCAAATGGTGTAATAGGCAGAATAAATTTTGTTTTTTACAAAAAAAAATATAGTTTTTAAATATAATTTGTTTATTATTCGATAGCATTTGTTTTAAATCGTAAGAAAATTTCATAGTTCGAAATCGCAGTAGTTATCCATATTTTTGTGATTTTACGCCAGACGTTATAGTTTTTCCACGGCTGTATACAACACATCAACTTATCGAGGTATTAGTTTAAAAGTGATACATTTTTTAAATAGATATAGTATATTAACAGCATCAAATTATGCTTGATATGATTGAAAATTTACTTGCAAATACCTGAAGTATTCGTCTTATCGCTAATAAAATAATAATTTACGAATCATTTTTGCTTTCGTTTAGTTCCAGTTGCACTTTTTAATTGCAATTTTTAATAATAATGTTTTTCAATAATATTTTGAAAGCAAAAATATATTCATTTTTGTCATTTACGAGGAAATCATTTCAGTTTGTTTGAATTGATTTTTTTTAAAAAATATAATTAAATCAATAAGGACAAACAATAATAATAAATAGTTTATAAGCAAACTTTGATGTTTTACATTCCTAATTACATTGAATTTTACATGTTTTTTATACATTTTTAATGATAAAAAAATCAACGGATTATTCCATTATTATTTAGATTTTCTTCATTCCCCATTTTAAATAAATCCAATTAAAAATATCTATTAACTTTTTAATTAAAAAATCAAATAAATTTTTTTGATATTATGATCTTTATATTGACAAAATATTTTCATGAAAAATTTTTATTCATAATTTAAAAAAAAAAAAATTTGTCTGTATTTTTAAATTTTCTTCGTCATTACATTAACTACTAACTCTCTTTCGTTCAACATAATTTACAAAATAATAATAATAATAATAAATAAATAAAATATATCAAGCAAAAACTTATTAAAATGCAAATTTCTGAATTTATAATGTTGAAAAATTGTTTCATCAGAATAATTTAAAAAGCTGATTAACTTATCAAATTTTTATAGCCAAGTTATGAAATACTTAGAATATTATTTAAATATTTATATAATGAAATTTGAATTTGAATTATAAAGAATAATCTGAAAAGTTTTTGTACCTTTTATAAATATTTTGCATAATTTCATAGTTCTAGATTTTCTAATTTTCGCAATACATCTGATCATTAAGCCAAACTCTTCTGTTATTATAAGTTATAATAAAATCAGAAGAGTTTGGATCTCAAATTATGGTAAAGATGTATTTACTGTAAAAATTTAATTAGATTTTAACTAAAAAATAAGAAATAAAAACCTGAATAATGAATTATAGTAACATTTTAAATTTGTGAACTACAAATTCCATCAAGTAATTAATCAATTCCATGCAATATAATTAAGATTGTAAAAAAAAAAATATATTCATTTAAAAATAATTTTGGTTATCAATGTTCTATTTTGTAGTAAACTGAAAAATATCGCCTAAGACTTAAAAATAAATTAATTAAAAATTTTCATTAAAATACAACTTTTTTAGTTTGGAAAGAACAACGTGAGTAATCTGCAGCTAAATTAAATTAAGTACGTGGAAACCTTGAAGTGTAATCCCTTTTCGCAAGGTACACCACTAACAATCATTAATTTCCCCGGCTACATTTTTGGGTGTGGCTATTTTCCAGGAGTTAATGACGTCGACGGGCGACAATGATGGCAATTAACTTTTTCGGGAAAAAGATAGGCGACTACATCAAAAGATGACATTTCAAGTTGCATCATCGTGGAAATTAGGGCACTTTCCTAGTTGACGTTTAGATTATGCATGTCTTAGAACGGTTCCAGCAAATGGCCAAAAAGAATGTCATTGTGTAGTGATCAAATCAGGCGTATACCCATTTTGCGGCATGGCATAGTGGCGTAACTTTAAAAGATTCGCATCATATTGCGAATGCATACTTTTTATTTATGAAGGATATGTTTTACTCAATATAGCACAATGAAGTTCTATTAGTAGAGAGGATAATGATATATGACAGATCTTTCATAGAATCTGTTCTTTCATTGTGAATAATGTATGAAGAGAAAAAAAAACTATTTCAGATACTATTGCAATCATAACAAGATTGTACTGTACTGTTTATTAATTACTGTGTGGTAGCATTGCACTGTCAAAATCGTAACTGTATGATTACACTGTACTGTCCAATCATTACTGTATGATAGCATGATGCTATCACAATCATTACTATATGATTGTATGATTGTACTGCACTGTCACAATCATAACTGTATTGCACCGTACTGTCCAATCATTACAGAATGATAGCATATATTGTCACAATCATTACTGTATGATTGTATGATTGTACTGACTGTCACAATCATAACTGTATTGCACCGTACTGTCCAATCATTACAGAATGATAGCATATATTGTCACAATCATTACTGTGTGATTGTACTGCACTGTCGCAATCACAACTCTACGATTGCGCTGTAATAGTCATAACTGTATAATTGCATTGTATTGTCACAATCATAACTGTATGATTGCACTTTACTGTCCTAAAATTATTGTGTGAAAACATTGTACTATCACAATCTTTACTCTATGATTGCGCTGTACTGTCAATTCTGTATGCTATGCTATCACAATCATAACTGTATGGTTGCACTATACTGTCCAATTATTACTGTATGATAACATTTTACTGTCATAATCATTACTGTATGATAACATTTTACTGTCATAATCATTACTGCATGATTGTACTGAATTGTCACAATCATTACTTATTACTTCAAAAATTGAGTGCATTCGTTTTCAAAGAAGCAAATAGAATGCAAACAAAAAAGGATGATACTTTTGAAGTGTAAATCGAACAATATATAAATTTGACATTTTTATTATCGTCTTTAAGCATGTTATCATAATTTTTTTTTTTTTATCAAAAATTTTCTTCTATTTTTACGAGACCCATTATGGGATTTTATTAAGTACTGATACTTTTTTTCATACGTAGCCCAGATATCCACTAAATTTTTTAACCATTCTATAAAAAGAACATCTCTAAATCATGCATGCTCAATTTTTCTCTTTAAATCCTATGAAGGTACTTTCAATCTTCCTGATTTGGCATATCCATACCCGGCACAGATGCATGAATTTCGATTTAAAAAGGACTCTTATAATACAACATTTTGTGTAAAATATTTTTTAATATGAGAAAAAAAACCAGAGTACAAATGTATATAAAATGAGAAAATAACATCAAAAAGGTCATTCAATAGTAAAATTTTTTCATATCATAACATCTTTGCATATTTCCTATCTGTATATACACTTTCAGAAAAAACCATTTTATTGAAAATATCCCTATTAAACAAAAAACAAAACAAGTAATATAAAAACAAATTTTTTAAAGTCAATTCCTTTTTTTTTTTTTTTTTTTTCACTCTATTGCAGAAAGTCCTTTATAAATAATTTTCGTTCATATTTTTAAGTTTATCTGCGCCATCTACTGGTAGATATATGCAACTTAAATCTAAAAAAAAACAAAAATGAATTAATTAAATTTAATTACTGAATTAATATTTGAAAAACTGCATTAACATCAAGTGTCATCCACTACAAGTTCAAAAAAAATGTAGAACAGAATGAAAAAACACCTTATTTGATTGGCGTCTTATGAATGCTGTAAACAGCCCACCAATAAGCAATGTTGGAGAGACATGGCATTCGGGTGGACTTCGAGAATAACTAGACGGCATTTTCATGCTGTATGGAAGAAACCCGGAAAACTCTCATCAGAAGATCTATCCATTCGATGCTTTACACATTGTCATTATAGCCATCGATTCTTGTTATTTTTGATAGCAGTGACCCCGGTTATTTGATTGATTTGTTTTGTCGATCTACTGTATTTTTGCACATTAAGGCTAATTAGGCAGTGACTTATAGTTTAAAATGGATTCGAATAACGAACAAACATCCATGCCAACGCCAAGGTTCCAACATGAAGTTTGTGGCACCAAAGGCAGAGAGCTAGGCCATCAGCTTGCCCCAGGTGGATTTGAAACCTAATTTTCCTGCACATCTTATAAGTCGATAAATTAGTTTGAGATCATAGTACAACATAGTTTTTGATATTCAGAATTAAGAGTTTCTATTTTATTTTTTAACATAAAAATAATTTTGAAAAGCAGTTACACATCTTGATAATAATTGTAATAAGCGCTTTATCGTAATTTTTTCTACAGTGATTTACCACAAGTTTCAGGTTCGATTCCCGGCGATGCCATGGATGTTTGTAGTGGTTCGGAACCCACTTTAAACTGTAGGTTCCGATCTGGTTAGAACTCGTGTGCACAAGATGACCATACAGCGACAAACCAAAACAAATCTACCATTATTTTCTAAATAATTATATTAATAAGTTCTATATAAAATTCTTTAATTATATTATTTAAAAATAATATTATATAATTAATTATATTATAATTATTTAAAGATATTACTTTTTACGTCACTATATTATTATTTTTAATTTCATTTCATTTAGCTATTATACTATTATTTTTAATTTTTATTTAATTTTTATTTCTATTTCGTTTATTTAAAAATAATAATATAATTACTTTTATCATAATTCACTTTTTGTAACCCCAAACCAAAAATGACATTTTGATTTTCTTTTGCTATTATTTCCTTTCATCAAAATTTTAAGAAAAATAAAATTTCATTGATATACATTTCACACATTAAAATTCCTCGCTTACTTTTTTTTTATTAATGTAAAATATAAAAATATAATTACGCCGTAAAATGAGAATTTTCATTCATATATTCAAGCGATCAATTTTAATGGAAATAAACTTTTTCCAAATATTTATCTTTCGTTATTGAATTTTTGACCCTTTTCTTTTTAGCTATTTAGGGTGAAAAAATATTATTACAGTTGCAGTTAAGCAGAATATGAACTGGAAAATTAGATGCAAACGATAGCTAATGAAAATATTTAAGTTTTTAAAATATAATGTTTTTAGCATTTATATGTATATAACATAATACAAATTATATATTTTACTACAAGATATTTTAAGAGAAAAATTTTCCATTATATTAACTTTATAATAATGTATTAATAAAAAAAAAATATAATGAATATTCATTGAAATAATGAAACACTTTGTATAAGTGAGATATTTTTCTATTTTGCTAATATTAGTTGAAATATTTTTTTTTTTTTTTTAGAGTATTTTTAATGTAAAATAATGAGAAACATTTTTAAAAATAAATTACTAGGTCATAGAATATTCATTCAATGAATACACATATTCATTTTAAAATAAAAACGCAAAAAAAAAATATATATGTATCATTAATTTTCATTTAAACTTCACAAGATTTTTTATAGCTCACTGATATTCAATTATATTCATTTATCTTTAATGATCTGCAGTTTTTTATAATTTTGTACGTAAACGACTATTTCATATTAATTATGACGTAAATCATCTTTTGTATGGATCATTTTTAATTATCATATTAATTAAAAATTTATCAGACTTCACTCTAATTTTTAACGAAACATTGATTAGCCGTAGCTTTTATGGTTCCTTTATAATAGGTATTCTCAAACATTTAATTATGCAGTTGTTTCTATGGGTTCCAATTATATGTCTAAACAAGTCGAAATTGAGGGTGAATAGCAGATTGTTATTGATCAAAATTATATTAGAAGTGCCTATTTTTCGAAAATAAAGAATAATGAGCCTTCCTTAAAATAATTTAATTACTTTATGAATGTCTAGCTAAAAGTTCTGTTTATTAACTCTAGTTACAATTTTTCGATGTTTCGCGAGAGTTGCATTGAAATTTTTTGATGATAAAAGTACTTTTTACAATGAAATTTTATCAGATAAAATTTCGATGGCGGGCCTGATGGTCGAGTAGCTAGCGCTCTGGCCCTGTGTGCCATGGGTGTTTAATTCACTGCTTTGAATTTCTTTTGCAATTTCACGTTCAATTTGAATTCATTTTAGACAACATAATAACCAGTGTATGAAATTCAAAATACTTGCCTTTCTGAGGCTCTTTTTTGATAACTAAAAGTTATAGTGATATAAATTTTTAATTTATATCACAATAATTTTTTTTATTTTTTTTTTCCTAATTCTATCGCAATTCTAGGATCTAAGAAGGCGCCGTAACATACTTAACCACATGTCATTTAATGTCATTTTTTTTAATTAGGCGTATAGAACAAGAGTTTTTGGAATTTCATTATTATCTGTTTTTTAGCTATGCAAATAGAACAAAGAGTTTTGGAATTTTATTATTATCTTTTTTTTAATTATGCAAATAGAAAAAAGAATTTTTGGAATTTTATCATTATTTTTTTTTTTTAATTATGCATATAGAACAAGAAATTTTGGAATTTCATTAATATCGTTTTTTTTAATTATGCAAATAGAACAAGAAATTTGGAATTTCATCATTGATTTTTTACTCAGGCATATAGAACAAGAGTTTTAAGAATTTCATTATTATATTTTTTAATTAATGCAAAATAGAATAAGAGTTTTGGGAATTTTATCATTATCTGTTTTTTAACTAAGCAAATAGAACAAGAGTTTTTTGAAAATTCATTATTATAGTTTTTTAATTATGCAAATAGAACACAAATTTTGG
Organism: Caerostris extrusa; assembly: GCA_021605095.1. NCBI lineage: Eukaryota > Metazoa > Arthropoda > Arachnida > Araneae > Araneidae > Caerostris > Caerostris extrusa. The sequence continues at coordinate 145,616 of BPLR01010499.1, read as the reverse complement.
GAATTTCATCATTATCAATGTCGCAGATTACCCTTAAAGAATGTGGAGGAAATATAGAAAACATTTTAGGGAGAAAGTTTTGAGGTATTTCTTAGTTCTGTATTTCTAATGAATTAATTTCTTTTATAGAAAGTTCCTCATTTGAAATATGCCAGAGTAGTTGATGTTTGATTTCGCTAAAGATGGATTCATTAATCAGCATAACTCTTATATTCATTCGTATAAAAATACATATTGGAATAATCGCATCATTTATAACGTGTACCCAAATTTGTAACTTTTGCATAAAAATTACTCTAGCAAGAGTATTTTCTATTCTACTGTCTTGATTTCCGCCTATTACAATTTCTAACCTTTGTTTTGTCTTTCCTGTAATTATTATCTATAAATCAGTGTTTAATGTCATAATTAAACTTTTAAAGTACAGAGATAAAGAAAGTGTGTTGTATACTCTAATGTGGGTACTACTGTACACTATAGAACTTATGTATTCATTGAAAACTGCTGTTAATATTGTTAAGTTCTGAAAACTTAACACTTCTTCATATTATGATTCACTTTCATAACCAAGCCCATGCTTCAACAAAGGAAGAAATAATGTTGCCATGTTGTTTAACTGCATCATTAAATTCGAAACTCCCAATTCTCGTTCTACTTAACGCTTTAATTCAGGTGACATTAAAAGGAAGATAGATTTCCTTTATCAGGCTTTCCTTAATTTAATTCAAAGACACATAGTGAAGAAGATTTGCACGTGGCAGTTGAAATAAATCAATGCGTTTGACGATATTTAACTATTGTAAATACTTTTATTATGTCATGTAGTTATTAGTTGCTATTTTGGTTGATATTGTAATAGAATGGATGCAATATTTTGAGTTTTAATAAATGGCTTTTTAAGTATCATTATGATTTCTTAATTAAAAATAGCATTTATTTTTATATGTCGATCACTTTTACTGAAATTAATCGCCACTAACGTAGCACATTCATTGTTATCCAGGATTTAATATAGGGTTCTTGCTCTACTGCACTGCATTGCACCACCATAATTCATAATTTTAGACGAACACTTCCAATGCTATTCTCCAGGGTTTCGAATCTTTCTCTAGCTCGACGGAAGAATATTCTAACTTATAGATTTATTGTCTTATCTTCGGCACACACATATATATATTTATGCATGGTGCATTTAATACTATTTTTGCTTGCCTAATTTAGAAACATGAACTCTAGGTACAGTAATCCAACATGCTATCCACCAGGCTACTCTAGTCCTTTTTTTATCAAAATTAAATTGTCTCTAGTTTGGTTTGTCGCTCTACGGTCATTTTGTGCACACTTTACGTTAACTATATCGGGACCAACAATTTAGCGTGGATTCCGTACCACTCACAAACATCCATCCACCGCAAGGATTCGAACCCGAAACTTGTAAAATCAGGGCCCATCGGGACCGTATGTAACACTAGATATGTGGCTTTTTATATGAACCTTTGTTTTTATAGATAGCGAAACTGAATTACTACAATTGGGAATCTAGATGCACATACCACCAAGGACATTTTTAAGCCCTCGATCAAGAATTCATAATTAATATTTTCCTGATCAGCTCTAGGGCGTTATATATTAATATGAGTAATTGGGTAATGCATCTATAATTTTTTGGAATAATAAATTGTGGAAACACGTCAGATAAAAACGTCACAGTAAATCACCACTCAATTCCTTTATATAACATTCGCAAAAAGAGGATTCTTTATACGGTGAGCTGCGTTTTAACCATTTCGTTTTATTCTTTAAAAAAAAAAAAATAATAAGTAATAAAGAAAATAATGGCTGATAATGAAGATTCTAGTAAAAAAAATGTGCCTCGTTGTTCAAGTGACAGTAATATTTCAAAGAACTACGAAACTGCATCCGCTTCAGACAGCACTTTTTCTGATAGCACAATAAGCGAGGGAAACGAGCGCGTTTTAACTTCTTCATTCCATTCCGATAGTAGCCATGAAGAACTGGAAAGAAAGTTAAAGCAGATATTCGTCCAAAAATCTGAAAAGCAAAGAGCTAAAATTATTCTTCTCGAAAGGGCCACAAGCGTTCCAAGTGTTCCTATAGAAGTCTTGGATTTTATGAGTGTCCGACCCAAACGAGAACTCACTCCGCCCATTGATGAGTCTGTGTGGGAGACTCCTGAAGACTTCGATGTCCAAGATATGCAAAGTGAAAAGGATGAATCTTTTTCCCCAACTTCTCTGGAAAGTAAATATTACCGAGTAGCCGAATTGTACAAGTTGTTCAAAGACTTCAAGTTCCTAAATGATGTTCTTCAGGATACCAAGGCGACCTCGATAAGGACTAAGTGCGAAATAGATGTTCTATTATCGAATCTGTGCCAGAAGATTTCCACAGTAAACGTATTCGATTCGTTGTTCACTAGAGTTTGCCATGTCGTGGGTCCAAACATCACGAGTCCTCAACTTCCCGTGAAACTATCTGCGACTAAATGCAAACATGAGTTGCAACGTTTGCTGAGAGAGGTGGATGAAGACTTGAACAAGGGCAACCAGTTCAAGTCAAACGTAGACAGTCTGCAAAGTATCTTCATCTTTCGTCCTGGACAAGTTCCTGCCAACATTGGCTACAAAATCCGGCAGCTGTCCTGGTGCAAAGAGCAAATTACTGCTTTGAAGGAGAAAGTGCTTGGCCACGAAAAAGAAATGAGTTCTGTTAAAGTTTGTTATGCATATTTTGAAAGTTTGTTTACTGAACTTGATCAATTCTACTCTACCTTCTGCTCTATTTTAAAAGACTAAATGGCTTGGCAACTTAATCTTAGCGATTTGAAACTTAATCTTAGCCACAGTCATTCGTCTTTTCCAAACTTTCTATGTATTTATATACCTGGTATGTTTTAAGTTTTATTTGAACTTTTTTGACTAAATATAAAATCTATATTGTTAATGAAGTTGTCTTCATTCGATGATGTATAGCTTTTCGAATCGCTCGTTAAGTTGCACAACTCTTATTGCACTTTGCAGTTTTTATCAAACATGGATTTATAATTTAAACTTATCTCCTGAATAAAAAATTTAAATTATACTTTTTGTCTATTTAATGCTCTCTTGTTTCTTTCTTATATCATGAAATGCCTACATAACTCAATGTATAGTATGCAACACTATTTTTGCATTAATAAAGTATAAAAAATATTTTAATGTCTCCTAATAAAGATGAGAGGTAAAATATTTATGGTATGACAAATACGCGATATATCTCGAATATATTAATTTAACTAAGCTTTTCTTAACTATTTTGGCTCTTTAAAATATCGCCACTTTTTCGAATTTAATTAAAACATTTAGAAAAGCAAAACTAAAAATTAACAATAACCGTATATTCTTCGTGAAGGGGAAAAATGTAAAGAATTTTTTAAAGAACTCGAAAACAATTCTTATTTTTTTTCCGATAGATTTAATTAAAGTTATTAAGGATTCCTAGTATTAATAATCATTTAAAATGTAGCGTTCTATAAAAATATATATTTTAAAAAAAAATTTCGAATATTTGTTATAGAAGAAAAATTACAAAAAAAATGTAAAGAATTTTTTTAAATATAAACTTGTCTAAATATTTACCAAATATATAAGGAAGTAATTGGGAATTGCAATTATTGAAACCATCATAAATTAGAATTGCCTGCATGAATCTAAAATTATACAGCAAATTCAAAAGTTGAGGTTGCACGAATAATATTTATGTAGAAAATACTTGGTTTCCGAGTAGCTTTTAATCTGTTTTACAAGTAGATAACAATTCTTATGGAATTTTTGTGAATTCTAAAATCGCTACAAAAAAAAATTTATAGTAATTAAAGAAACTTGTAATATAGGTTAAAAGAAAGAATATATTTTCGTGGATATTACAAATTCTAATATACATATAAACACAATTTTTGCGTTAATGTCTTATAATAAAGATAAGAGGTAAAATATTTATGGAGTCTATTATCCAATTCATATAGCATCCTATTTTCGTAAAGTCACTTTTTGTGTGAATATGCTAAAAGCTGTCAGTGTCTTAAAAACATATATTTCATGTTCACTTTTTTATTTAAAACTTAAAAATGTAGTTATTTATTGTAAATGGTATTTACAAAAACTGAATTGTGACATAATGAAGAAACTTTCACAAAGATGTAAATTTTATTGACAGTTAGTGTTTATTTTTTTAATCAAAATTAACGAGTTGTCATTCAAATATTACTTAGTTTGGCGGATAAGTACAAGAAACATAGTTAGCTAAAATGCGCTTATTGCTATAGCTTAATTTTAAAGCAAAATTATCAGACAATTTTGGTGATAAGATACGATAAGATCTGATTTATTAGTCTGAACTTCACAGGTATAACACGTGTTTAACGAATTATGAACGATGTATTAAGCACTAATCTAGAACAGATCATTTTTGCAGTACAGCAAAGGTGCTAAACCAAAAGTTCTCGTGTTAAAGGTAGAGATGAATGCAATAAATTCGCAGGTCAGAGAGTCGGATATAGGTTGAGTTGAGGATGAAAACTCTCCAAAGGAGTGTTCCGCATTAATTCTGTGAAAGCAGGAACAATTCATTTATGTTCAGTTGCTAAATTGATCATTTATGTTTTCTTTAAACGGGTAGTAAATTGCGAGTCTGAGTAAAAAATAGCCTAATATTAAGGTTTTGGTTAAGGTTAAGGTTTTTAAGGTTTGGTTTGTCGGTCTACAGTCATTTTTTTGTAGACTTGGGGATAATTAAACCGGGACCTACAGTTTAACATGGACTAACAAACGACTAACCACTAACAAACATCCATGCCAACGAATTCGAATGTCAAAGGATTCGAATCTGAATCCTTTGATACCTAATATGAGAAAAAAATAGAAACTCTTTTTATTTTGTTGATCTATTACTACCAAAACAAAAAAATAAACAATTAAAACCAAACAATTAAATAATTAAAAACAAGTAATATATAAAAAAAAAAATGTAAGTCAATTCCTCCTTTTTTTCCCCCACTATATTGCAGAAAGTCCTTTTATAAATAATTTTCATTCACTTTTTTAAGTTAATCTGGCGCCATCTATTGGTAGATATATGCAACTTAAATCTAAAAACAACTAAAATTAATTAATTAATTTTAATAAACGAATTAATATTTAAAAAAAAAACTGTATTAACATCAAGTGTCATCCACTACAAGTTCAAAAAAAAATATATTTGACTTGAGTGGAGGAATAAAAAGTATTTTATGAACGATTGAAAATTTGAACTAGATATATATAAGGAGAGTGTGAGCTAATAGAAGGAATTGAAAAACATTCTAAATACATTTTAAGAAAAATTGTTTCAGTCTTAGGAACAAAATCATCTTAATACAATATGACTATCTTTTTTAATAAGACTATTTTTATTTTTAAATTGTCAAACACTTTGATCCAATTTTATTCGCCAATGAAATGGAAGACACATAGCATATCCAACATTACTCAGGGTGCAACACTGGTAAACCTTTAAGTGAACCCTATTTTAAAAACGCAATTTATAATAAATAGATGTGGGTTAGATACCCCACAAGTGGTATCTAACCCACATCTTCCTAACCACTTTGCGGCCTGATGGTCAATTAGCTGGCGCTCTGGCTCTTGGTACCACAGGCTTCAGGTTCTGAGAGGTGGCATGGAAGTTTGGGAGGGGTTCGGAGTAAACGTTAAACTGTAGGTCCCATCTAATTAGAAAAAATGACCGTAGAGCGACAAACCAAATCAAATCCTAACCACTTTTATAAGAGAAAGAGATTTTGAGTCTACGGATTTAACGTGTAGACATAGTTATAATTTCAACATAGAAACAATTAAAATTAATTAGCGAAATATTAAGAGTGCTTTAGATTTTTGAAACACTATACTTCTGTAAATCTTTAATCTTTTTTTTATTTATTTTTTGTATGTTAGATTTATATGATAGTATTATTATTTTCTTTCTCTGTGCTTTCCTTCTGCTTATATTTATTCATTTTATTGTTATTATAATTATTTTATTTTATTTATTATTTTCATTTCGTCTATGTATTATATTTTTTTCTTCTAATGCAGCTGACAAACACTTAGACAATTGTCTTCGATGCCTTAAGGCAACCGCTGCAAAAAAGGTTGCTCACTTTAGCACTTCCCAAGAGGTGCGTGTAGCTTAAAGATAAGCTACGGACGTGGTGTAACAATATCCCGCCACGTTCTACGATCATGTTAGACCGGGAACTACGGTTTAAAGTGGATTCGAACAACCACTACAAACATCCATGGCCCTGCCGGGACTCGAACCCGAAACCTGTGGTACCGAGCGCCAGAGTGCTAGCCACTCGGCCATTCAGACCCTCTCGTCTGTATATTATATTGCACGCAAAAATTTATAAGCATTATAATTTTTACGTAAAAGCTTACGCAAAACGTTTACGTTTATATTACGTTGTTTGCATTACGTTTGTTTTATATTACGTTTTTCGTATTACGTTTGTTTTATATTACGTTGTTTGTATTACGTTTGCACGCAAAAGTTATTTATTATAAAACTTTGTCTTATACTTGTGGTGTAAATTGAGATTGTGTATGGTTAAATAAAAAGGAAATTTCTAAAAACAAGAAAAGGTTCTAAAAGAATTCGACGCCTACGAGTGCGCCATTCCATTTCGAAGGTAGCTCTTTTACAATTGGCTAAGACATCAAGAACAAGAACAAATATACCATTTCGTATTGTGTTCCATTTATTATTTCGGGGTTATGGCTTCTCGTAAGACAAACCCTCACCCGTCAGAAAAAATTTATTATGTCGCCAAAGAAATGACTCATTCTTTCCAAGAGCACGGAATCTTCTTTTTCCCCCTACAACGGTAAAAAATGGCGAAAAAGCATCTTTTGGAAGCGATTTTGTTCATAAACGTTTCTAGTAAAGCCTAATCTTTTGTGGAAGATGAATCGTTTGTGATTTGATGGAAAATTTTGTTCATAAACGTTTATTGTTCTGTAAATTTCCCGCTTGTAAACATTGAAAAAATGAAAATAAAATAAAAAGGCCAGAAATGGATTGTGTGAAGAACTATTTAGCTGAGTGAAGATGTTACGATGTTAGTGTTAGAATTGTTTGTGATTTGATGTTGGAAAAATGAAAGCTGTTGGACTTTTTTTTTCTGGGGTAGGAAATTTTGAGTAAAATAGTTTGTTCTATAATTTTTTCCCGCTTTGTCTAAACATTGTACAAAAATGGCCGAATACAAGGATCTGCTTTTGCGTGAGAAATCGTAGATTATATTAGAAATGTTTGTGGTTTGATGTTGAAAAAATGAATGCTGATGGGCTTTTGTTGAGGAAGGAAATTTTGAGTAAAATAATATTATGTAATTTTTCTGCTTGTCTAAACATTGTAAAAAAATGGCCGAATACTAGGATCTGCTTTTGCTTGAGAAAACGTAGATACATTTATTTTTCAGATATTCAACATCTATTATCCAGTTTAAATTTCGTAAGACACTAATTTATTGGTGGTTTGCATTTGAACATTGTAGTTTGCTCCAGCCTTTAATACAAATGATGCCTAACGTAACAGCTAATAACGCAATTATAAAATCCAACTTTAAAAAAATGTTCATTCAGAAAGTTTTCCTAAATAAAATTTTCAGACAATTGAAAATAAGAATAACTTTTTTGTGGCATATTCATTGTTTGTATGTAATTCTTTTAAGTGCATCTTTAGGAATTAATACATTATACAGATTTATTGTTAACATGAATTGCGCAGAATTAATAACGACCATAAATGATTTTTTTTTTTTTCAGAATGAAAAATACAGCTATTTAAAATGCCTTGGCATATTTTGTAAAAATTAACAAATCATAAAATTTTATTTAAAATTCTTAAATTAAACTTAGAATACTATGAGATGATTATGTTGGGTTGGCAAGAAACTACGTTCGGTTTCTACCATGTAAATACTTGGAGAAACCGAAATTACTTTCTTGCAAACACAGTATAATTAGTACTTGTAGTGTGCAGGTTGGGCAACCAGATTGTAACTGGATGTGGTTGGGTTCAGATACTTGAGGTGCAGGTTTGAGAACTCACAGTATTATTTGCACACGCACAAACACCACAGAGACATACAATATTCAACACATTTAAAGACAGATAATTATAGATTCGTAGAAGGACTCCACTTCTAAGCCGAAAACCCAAAACTCGGATGCACGAAATATATTTCCTATCTGGGTGAGTGTGTGTAAGGCAATTGAAATTTTCTCCAGTTATACGAGTGTAAATAAAGCTGTGAGTTATCCAACCTGTGCCTCAAGTATATCAACCCAGCTACACCTGGATCACGATAGTTGCAATCTGGTTGCCCAACCTGCATTCAGTTAAGATCTTGATTGAATTCATAATCTTTTTAATTCCTAATCTTGATTGTATTAAAAGAAAAAACACTTGATTAGATTCGAGAATAATCACCCTTTTTTCTGTACATTGGTGAGCCAAGTACCCTACTTATGTATGTATACAAGTACAGCACAGCGATGAGTGTTGGGGAAGGACATTATCGTCGGTAATTCTTCCAATTGCGTCCCGCATAGGAGAGAACCTCCACTAGGCAATCTGACTATCGCTATGTATATCGCAACAGTCCCGTGGTGGGCCAAGACCGTTTGCCAACTGGCAGAATTCGAAACAGGAGATGTTTTTTTTTTTTACGTGGTAAAGTTATCAACCCTACGCCCAACGCTCAACAACCATATTAGACATGGACCTGCGGAGTAAAGTGGATTCCGAACCACTACAAGCATCGATGGAACCACCGGGACTCAAACCCGAAACTTGTGGCACCGAGCGCCAGAGCGCTAGTCCCTCGCCCATCAGGCTCTCGATGTATATACGTACTATATAAATCGCTATCGAGTCTTATCGTTTATTAGAGCAGTAGCTACAATACATGCTGCATGAGGAGGTCTTTGCACTTAAAATACACATGTTATCATTAAACCATGAGTTGGACTCGTCACATTTTAGCACATAATTTTAAAAATGTCTCGGATAGGCTTCTCCTATTTGTCATATGATGTGATTCAATAAATGGTACCCGATTCAAATAAGAAAGTTCTAGAAAAGATTCTAGGATTTAAAGAACTCCTAGAATACTAAGAAAAAAAAATCCTAATTATAACAATAAAAAGCCTTGAATTTAAATAACTCTCTACAAATGAATATTTGTTGCTTAAGTAAATTTCCCAAACGTAACAAAGTCTACTTTGGCAACATTTCAGAGAAAAAGCAATTATAATTGGAATATATATATTATATAGTTCTGATATTTGCAAACTGCATTGCGATGGTTCAATTTGCAAATCACCAAATGGAGTATAAAAAATACCAAGATAGTGCAATTTCAAACTTTACGGTATTTTATTCATCATTCTAAAATGAAATTCTTCTTAAAATCTTTCTCAATGGGCCCCTGCGACATCTGCAAATTCAAACAGAAAATCCATTTTCTTATTTTCATCCCTTCAAATTGATTGCGCTCGGAATCTAATTTGAATATTATTAAATTTAAATTCCCGAAGAGGAACGTAGACTTTTCATTCGAGCTATAATATCCGCCGATATTTGCTCGACTTTAATCAAACGAGATACGAAATAAACCGGAGTTGAAGTAAAAGTGAATGCAAATGAATAGTTTCAGTTTATCAGGTAAAACAAGCCTGTTTAACTTTCATCGAATTTCCTTCGGATCATGTTCTTAATTAAGTTTTCTTGGATTTCAGGCTGAGTTAATTAATTTATTAAATTTCTCTTCAAGAACATGATGTGTTTCTTTATTGTAACAGAATTTCAAAATTCCAACAAGAGAAATTTAAAATTTTAATAAATATATGAGAAATTTCTGATTAACTATTGATTAAATAAAAAATAATGAGAATTTTTTTTAAAATTCGGTATTAACTATAGATATTATGGTCTTACTAATTTCGTGCTTTTCATAGATGCGAAAATCCATTTTTTAAATAAAAACATTTATTTAAATTAATTATTAAATTATGTAAAGGAGCCTCATGGCCGAATGACCACAGCTTTGGCGCTTTGTTCTACGGGCCTCGGGCTGGAGTCCCGGCAGAGCCAGTATTGGTTCAGAATCCACTTTAAACTAAGTCTCCGGTCTGTTTAACCCTCGCGTGCACAAGATGACCGTAGAGCGACAATCCAAACCAGACCACTACAGATTTAGTAAATTCAGTTAAGATCTGGATTGAATTGATAATCTTGATTAAATTCTAAGAAAAAAAAACTTGATTAGATTCGCAATTAATCACTTTTTTGTGGCACATCGGTGAAACACGTTTTCTACTTATGTACACCACGTACATCACAGCGACGAGTAAAGAGGAAGGGCATTGTCATCAGAGGAACTTTTATGGATAATTGTTTTCCATTTGCGTCACGTATTTGAGAAAACCTCCACTAAGCAATCTGACTATTGATGTGTATATCATCATCATCATTGACGCAACAGCCCCACGGTGGGCGAAGGCCGTTTGCCTATTGGTAGATTTTGACGCAAGAGACGTTTTCTTCTTAAGTGGTAAAGTGGTCAGAACTACTTCCAACGCTCAACAGCCATTTTAAACAGGGACCTGCGGTGTAAAGTGTATTCCGACCCACTACAAATATCCATGGATTCGCCGGGACTCGAACCCGAAACCTGTGGCACAGAGCACTAGCCACTCGGTCATCAAGCTCTCGATGTGTATACGCACTGTATAAATCGCAATCGAGACTTCTCGTTTATTAAAGCAGTAGCTACAATAAACGTTGCATGATGTGCACTTAAGCTACACATAATGTCATTAAGCCTCTAGTTGCATTCGTCATTTTTAGCACATTATTTTAAATGCGCCTCTGATATGATTCTCCTATTTCCCATATGATGCAATTAAATAATTGGTACCCTATTCCCATAACAAAGTCCTACGAAAAAGAAAAGCCTTGGACTTAAATAACTCTCTACGAATGAATATTTGTTGCTTCAGTAAATTTCCAAATGTAATAAAGTCTATTTTGGCAACATTTCTGAGAAAAGGCAATTATAACTGGAATACATATTATATAGTTCTGATATTTGCAAACTGCATTGCGATGGTTCAATTTGTAAATCACCAAATGGAGTATAAAAATGCCAAGATAGTGCAATTTCAAACTTTATGGTATTTTATTCATCATTCGAAAATGCAGTTCTTTTTAAAATCTTTCTCAAAGGACTACTACGACATCTGCAAATTCAAACAGAAAATCCATTTTCTTATTTTCATCCCTTCAAATTGATTGCTTTCGGAATCTAATTTGAATATTATAAAACTTAAATTCCAAAGAGGAACGTAGACTTTTCATCGAGCTATAATATCCGCCGATATTTGCTAGACTTTAATCAAGTCAGATACGAAATAAACCGGCGTTAAAGTAAAAGCAAATGCAAATGAATAATTTCAGTTTATCAGGTAAAACAAGCATGTTTAACTTTCATCGAATTTCCTTCGAATCCTGTTCTTAATTAAGTTTTTTTGGATTTCAGGCTGAGTTAATTAATTTATTAAATTTCCGCCTTCTGCGCATTATGTGTTTCTTTATTATAACAGAATTTCAAAATTCTAATAAGGGAAATTAAAACTTGTATTAAATATATGAGGAATTTCTGATTAACTATTGGTTAAATAAAAATTAATGATTTTTTTTTAAATTCGATATTACATTTGAAAATTATGCTCCTACTAATTTAGCGCTTTTTATAGATGCGAAAATTGATTTTTAAATAAAAACATGCATTTAAAATAATTATTACATGATAAAACAAGCCTTATGGCGGAGTGACTAGAGCTCTGGTGCTTGGTTCTAGGGCCTCGGGCTCGAGTCCCGGCAGAGCCCATACTGGTTCGAAATCCACTTTAAACTGTAAGTCACCGGTTTGTTTAGCCCTCTTGTGCACAAGATGACTGTTGAGCGCCAATCCAAACCAAACCACTACACTCTTAGTCCTCCAGTTAAGATCTTGATTGAATTCATAATCTTCTTAAGTCCTAATCTTGATTGAATTACAAGAAAAAACTTAATTAGATTCGAGATTAATCACCCTTTTTGCTGTACATCGGGGTACCCTACTAATGTATACACGCACAGCACAACGGCAAAGGGATGAGGAAGGGCATTGTCGTCAGAGCAACTTTTATGGATAATTGTTTTCCATTTGCGTCACGTATGGGAGAAAACGTACACTGGGCAATCTGAATATCGATGTGAATATCATAATCATCAATGACGCAACAGCCCCATTGTAGACCAAAGCCGTCTGCCTACTGGCATATTACAACACGTGAGATGTTTCCTTTTTACGGGATAGGGATGTCAGTCCTACGCCCAACGGTAAACAACCATATTAGAAAGGAACCTACTGTGTAAAGTTGAATCTGAGCCACTACAATCATCCATGGAACGTCCAGGACTCGAACCCGAAACCTGTGGAACCGAGCGCCAGAGCACTAGTCAGTCGGTCATCAGGCTCTGATGTATGTACGCACTATAGAAATCTCTATCGAGTCTTCTCGTTTATTAAGGCAGTAACTACAATAAACGTTGCATGAGGAGGTCTTTTTGCACTTAAGATAAACATGTTATCATCAACCCACGAGTTGGACTCGTTACAATTTAGTGCATAATTTTAAATATGTCACGGATATGTTTCTCCTATTTCCCATATGATGTGATTAAATAGATGGTACGCAATTCCAATAAGAAAGTCTAAGGAAAAAAACTTGGATTTAAATAACTCTCTACGAAGCAATATTTGTTGCTTAAGTAAATTTCTCAAATGTAATAATGTCTATTTTGGCAACATTTTTAGAGAAAAGGCAATTATAATTGGAATACATATTATATAGTTCTGATATTTGCAAACTGCATTGCGAAGGTTCAATTTGTAAATCACCAAGTGGAGTATAAAAAAATACCGAGATAGTGCAATTTCAAACTTTAAGTTATTTTTATTCATAATTCGAAAATGAAATTCTTTTTAAAATCTTTCTCAATGGGCCCCTGCGACATCTGCAAATCCGAACAGAAAATCCATTTTCTTATTTTATCCCTTCAAATTGATTGCGCTCGGAATCTAATTTGAATATTATTAAATTTAAATTTCAAAGAGGAACATAGACTTTTCATTCGAGCTATAATATCCGCCGATATTTGCTCGACTTTAATCAAACGAGATACGAAATAAACCGGAGTTAAAGTAAAAGTGAATGCAAATAAATAGTTGCAGTTTATCAGTTAAAACAAGCATGTTTAACTTTCATCGAATTTCCTTCGGATCATGTTCTTAATTAAGTTTTCTTGATTTCAGGCTGAGTTAATTAATTTATTAAATTTCCTCCTTCTGCACGTGATGTGTTTCTTTATTGTAACAGAATTTCAAAATTCCAATATGAGAAATTCAAAATTTTATTAAATATATGAGGAACTTTTCATTAACAATCGATTGAATGATTTAATGAGTTTTTTTGTTGCTGTTTTTTGTTTCTTATCTCTTGTTGTTAGTTGTTGTTTCTTGGTAGACATCAACATCTACACCAAGTCCAACATCCCGTGTGGTCTCATGGAAGGAGAGAAACGGGGGAGTAATGAAGCACCCGTAGGTAGAAGTCTGGCATTGCACCATGACGCTGAAAAAGAAGCTCAGTGCTTTCCGGAAGGACTTTTAGAGAGAATTACCTCGCATTTGCGAGATGTATGGGAGAAAACCTAGAAAACTCCCACCAGGCAGTCCGAGTAATGGGGCAAGATGCTAAACATCACAAACGCCCTCGACTCTTGCTCGATTTTTGAAACAGTGTCTATAACAATGTGCCAGCGGATTAAACCAGCAGCCCTAATGCTCATCAGCGGCGGTTTTTTTAATTCGACATTAACTTTGAATATTATGCAACAACTAATTAAGCACGTTTTACCGATACAAACTAAAAATTTTAAAAACTCCATTTTTAAAATAAAAACAAATATTTAAATTAATTATTCGATTATATAAAGGAACTGATGACCGAGGGAATAGAGCTCTGTCCGTTTGGTGCTACCTCGGCCTCGTGTCCCGTCAGGGCAATGGATGCTCATAGTGGTTCGAAATCCACTTTAAACTGTAAGTCCCAATCTGATATAACTGTATAGCATTGGGCGTAGTGCTGACAATTCTACCCGTGAAAGAGACAACATCTCATGTTTCGAAATCTGCCAGTAAGCAGACGGCCTTGGTCCACCAAGGGTTGTTGAGCCAATGAAGATTTGTGTTGGTTTGTCGCTCTATGATCCTTTTGTGCGCAGTTTAGGCTAATTAGACCGGGACCTACAGGTTAACGGGGATTTGGACCCACTAACAAACATCCATGCCATGCCGGGATTCGAACCTGAAAGTTGTGGTACCAAAGGCCAGAGTACTAGTCAATTGCCATCAGGTCTCTGCCAATGAAGAAGATAATCATATTTGCCAAAGAGATGACAGACAATATAATAACCAGTATATAAAATTCAAAATGCTTTTCGTTTCTGGACCCCTTTTTGATAACTAAACAAATTAAGTTTCTTTTGGATATCGTACAGGACCGTGTCATATAAATTTTTAATTTTATAGTTCTAAGAAGGCACCCTGATTCCTGATGGCCGAGTGACTAGCGGTCTAGAACGGGTTCAAGGCCACAGGGCTCAGGGTCGACTCTCGGTTTTCCGTAGATGTTTGTAGTGATTCGAAATCCGCTTTAAACCGTAGGTCCCTGTCTAATATGACGATAGAGTTTAGGTGACAACCCTACTCTGTAAAATGAAAACGCATCCTGTTTCGAGATCTACAAGTAGATAGACGTGTGGTATGTAAGGCCGTAGAATTAATTAGTTTATTAAATTATATAAAAAAATTAATAAATATTGCATTAAAATGCAACTAAAATAAAAAAAAAAAAAAAAAAACAGAATTAAAAAGTAATTTTGAAGTAATAATAATATAACATTTGTTGCTATCTTTAGTAACTAATTATGGTAACATTATCATCGTTCTTTTTAATAAACTTCATTATTTAATGTATTTCTCGTACAATATGCATATTTAATACGAAGCACGTATTCATTAAAAAAATATTTATTTAAAAAAGGGAAGATGTTTAGAGAGTTATAAAGAGGTATCAAAATTCTTTTGTAAAAGTTTAAAACATATTTGAATAACAATGTAAAACTTTTACACGTTTTTTTTATTCAAATGAAAAATAACTTGAAAACCTTTTATGATATTCATGTAAAATTTTATGCTACAATGTATTTTTTTAAAAAAATTCGTTCTAGTAAAATAATGACAGTTAAAAACATTTTTAACAAAACCATTGTTCAAAAAATGCATGAATTTAATTACATAAATTTTTCAACAAGTTGCATAGACACATATCATCTAATTACGTTGATTAGTGTTTGTTGTTTCTTATCCCACTTGGCTGGCCAAGCACAAGAGCCCATACGTACTCATGATTGAATGGGAAGGAAGCAGCTTCTGTTGTGATGGAGCACCCGTAGGTAGAAGTCTGACTTTGGCTCCGTGACGCTCTTACAGTCATAGGAGACCGGGACCTACGGCTTAAAGTGAATTCCGAACCACTACAAACATCCATGGCACCACCGGGATTCGAACCCGAAACCTGTGGCACCGAGCGCCAGAGCGCTAGACACTCGGCCATTCAGGTCCCAAATTTGTGAATGCCAACGACACGCGGTGTTCCCAGGCGGTCACCCACCCAAGTACTGACCGCGCCCAATGATGCTTGACTTCGGTGATCTAACGAGAACCGGTATATTCAGCATGGTATGGCCGTTGGCACTACGTTGATTAGTGAAACATTTATTTGATTTAATATTAAATTGCTATTTGTTTCATTTGTATGCACTCTAGATTAATATTATTCATGTCATTGATAAGAAGCTGTTGGTATTTTTATGACATCAAAAGTGTATGCAGTTTGTTATCATTGGTCAGATAAAAAGCAAAATTGTAACAACATTACCCAGGGTGGATAATTGAGAGTGTGCGACACAATTTTCACGATAGAAAAAAAGATTAGCCCTTCTTCCCCTATAAAGGACTTTTTACAATAATTGTTTCACATCTGCATAAAAGGAGAAAATTAGCAAAAATCTCATCAAGCAGTCTAATTAGTAATGCGAGACACTCTGTCATAATTTCCATGATTCTACTCTTTTTCAAAGCAATAAGAATCACGTACTTGAACTCTTAATGAGTTATACAGGTGGTTATGAAAATAATAGAAACACCCCAGATTTGTATGGAATTTTTTACTAATCTTGCGTAGAACCATCTTTGGCATGTAATACAGCTTGGATTCGTTTGGAAATCGAATCATACAAGTGCTGAATAGTGTTTAGAGGAATACTGAACCATTCTTTATGGAGTTATTGTGAAAGATCCGGAATTGATGCCGATGGAGGATATCGATTACGGATTGTCGTTCTAAAATACACCATAATGGTTCAATGATATTGAGGTCGGGGATTGTGGGGGGGAGGGACAAGCTAGATGTTCACTTCATTCTCGTGTTCATCAAACCACGATTGGACAGGTCCCGCAGCATGAATAAGAACATACTGGACAATTCCCTGTCCTGCAGGAAACAAAGTTTGCGCCATCCGTTGGACTTGGTCAGTTAAAACTTCTCTGTACTTCACCACAATGATCTTTCCTTTTTTTCATAGATGTTTCTCTTATTTTGATAAACACCTGTATATGCGTAATACTAATAATGGTAAATTAAAGCTGTCTAAAACTGATTTCAAGAATTTCGAATAAAATAAACTTGTTTTATATGAATTCGATGTTCAATTAAATATAGTTAAAATACTCTTTTTTAAAAATTACTATTTGTATTTAATTATTTTAAATTTAATAAACTTATTTTTCTTTTTTTTTTTCAGGTAAGCATTATTGCTGTTCAATTGCTGTTTACTGTTCAGAAACATAGAAGAAAGTACAGGTATTTCAATTTTTTGTAATTATACATAATATTTTTCAATATTGGAAAATTGATAACCTATCTATTTATGTATGTATATATATATGTTTTTCGACATTTGTGTGTGTCCCTGTAGATTACAGTAATTTAATTCGAGGAATTTTTCACTTCAAAATCTGACAGCCACCGTGGTGAGTATAGGATGGGGAGCATTTTTCAGTGTCAGGATAGGAGAAAAAGTTCATCGAATAATTACTCTGGGTTTTTTTTTTTTTCTGTCCCAAGACTTCGTAATGGGACAAGACATTGTATCCAGTTCTAGAGATAGAATGTTATGGAAGCAACTATTTCAACTGGCTGTGTTAAAGGAAAAGTTTTCTTTCCCAAGATACCCTTGATAACTTCCGAAACGCCATTCTAATTCACAAGCTTACAATCCCCAGAATGACTTGCTTTTGTTATTTCTATAAACACAGTGCAAGGCTAGTTATTTAAAATGGCTGGAGTTGATTTGAGATCGGTGTGCTTTTTAGCCATGGCCAGTAACAAATATATGTTTGTGGCAATGCCTACAGTTTGAAATTGGGAAACTTATATTCTCGCTATATAAGAATGTTAGTTACTATTAATCCCTAAATGACAAATAAATATAATTTACACAATAATTGTGTATTTCTTGCTAATTAAAATAAAATAAACAATAAAATAAAATAAGCAAAAATATTGCTTAAATAAATAAAATAAACAAGAATATTGCTATATATAAACTCATGTTTGTGAAAATTGCAACACCATGAAGGACTTACGCGAGTGAGCAGAAATTTTCAGGAAATGCAAATTAGCGTACGATATGCAAATGATTAGAATTTCAAATCCGTAGCGCATGCGTATGCTGAGCAGCGCCCTCTGAACGGCGGATGGATCCGAATAAATAGACGGCTGTAGCGAGGCGTGTATGGTTATCGGCGGTTATCTACTAGTGGTAAATGTTAGCTCAATCGTTACTTGTGCCTCTTCGACGAAAGAGACCGAGATTTGAACAACTTACAGAGTTTGAACGGGGAGAATCATCAGCCTTCGTGAAGCTGGATTGTCTTATCGTGCAGTAGCCGCTCGTGTGCAGCGTAACAGCAGCACAGTGATGCGTCTTTGGAAGCAGTGGACGGACGAATGTCGGACAACTCGGAAATACGGGAGTGGACCCCGAAATGTGACGTCAGCTCGCGATGATAGACACCTGGTCCGCATGGCGCTGACGGACCGTACAGCTTCCTCTAGACAATTGGCAGCACAGTGGTCAATAGCTACAGGTGTTTCATTGTGTGCTTCATCAATTCGTAGACGTCTGCTGCAGCGTGGACTGCGCGCAAGGACTCCTTTATACAGGATCCCTCTCACGCTAAACCATCGCCGCCTGAGGCTACAAGGCCGCTCAGCATAGAGACTGGCGTGCTGATTGGCAGCATGTCGTGTTTTCTGACGAATCCCGCTTTAATTTGAGGTACCATGATGGCCGCATTCGTGTTAGACGCTATGCTGGTGAACGCCACCTTCCGGAGTGCATTATCGAACACCACAGTAGACGAACACCCGGAGTTATGGTCTGGGGTGCCATAGCATATCATGGACGATCTCAATTGCTAAGAATTGTGGGCAATCTGAACAGCAACCGGTACATCAGTCAAGTTCTACAGCCCCAAGCTGTTCCCTACCTTCAAAGCTTGCCAGGCGCGGTATTTCAACAGGACAATGTCCGCCCTCATATCGCTAGGACTGTTCAATCCTTCTTTACAACGCGGCAGGTACAGCTTCTTCCTTGGCCTGCGTATTCCCCGGATATATCGCCGATTGAGCATGTGTGGGATTTCGTTGGTCGGCGTCTCGCTCGTGATCCTCGTCCTGTTGCTTCTGCAGACGAACTTTGGATGCGCATACAAACAATATGGAATGCTCTTCCTCAGGCAGACATTCAAAATTTGTTTGACTCCATGTCACGTCGTGTAGCAGCACTTATTGCGGCGCGTGGTGGCTGCACAAAATACTGATTCCGATCTCTTGTTATTGTTTGTTTGCTTTGAACATTTAATCATTTATTTGTACCACTACCACTCAACTGTGTATTAAATTTCATTCAATTATGACGATTCCTTCATGGTGTTGCAATTTTCACAAACATGAGTTTATATATTGCATCTCTTAATTTTTCTGCATTACTTAATAAACAATTTATTAATGCATTATGCACATTAAAATATATTCTACGGATATCCATGCTAGTATTGAAAAAGGATCTTATATATTTGATATGAAACTTGCCAACTCACCTCTTTGATATAAAATATAAAATATT
Source organism: Caerostris extrusa (assembly GCA_021605095.1). Taxonomy (NCBI): domain Eukaryota; kingdom Metazoa; phylum Arthropoda; class Arachnida; order Araneae; family Araneidae; genus Caerostris; species Caerostris extrusa. The sequence goes on along the minus strand of BPLR01010499.1, from coordinate 126,149 downwards.
TAATGAGTTTTATTTCGTGAAGCTTGGCAATTCCAGTTTATTTTTGCTGGTATATTTATGTTATTGATTACTTGTTTGTTGTATTTAGTCTTCTATTTTCCTTTAATTGTGCATTTGAATACCGGATTTACTATAAATTAAATTATTTAAAACAAAATATTAAAATATTTATACTAAAATTTATACAAAAGGATTTAATAATAAGCAAAGATTTCACAAATTAAGATCATTATTTATTTACTTGCGAATATAAAAAACATTGGCTACAAAATAAAATTGTTGTTTTTAATATTTTATGGCATTTATACAAAATCAAAATATCACCCCTATAACTGTGAGTAAAAGCCTTAAAAATTAATATCTTATCTAAAAACATTTATTAATTACAATGATGCAAGTGTCATTTATTTTAAATACTACATTAAGTATGTTTTAATATATTTCTCTTGAAATAAAATCGCAATGTTATTATTAAAAATCTTTTCAGGAAGTTAATACTTAAAAAGATGGCACAAACAAACATTCATTTCTAAAAGAAACTGGGACCTATTTAGACACAATTTTCAAACCTTTGATGTACTGTTATAATGAAATACAAGAAATAAAACTAAATTGATATCTACAACACTTATTAACTAATAAATTTATAATTATTCAGTTTATTATGCAGAAAATGTTCGTTCTCAACTAATGAAAATCAAAGTTGTACCAAATAAAGTTAATTAGTTTCTACCACCAAATGATTAATAATGTAAATTAAATTCGTATTATCATCAAATAGTACTAAACTGCAACCGGTAGCCCATTTAAAACTAGTGACTTTAACTTTTCTCTATTAATCGTGATCGTACAGAAAAGCTCTTTCAATTAATTGTGTAGAATGGCTGAAATTCAATCTGCCCTGCTGAAACCCGTATTCCTTGACTTAACTGCGAGATGCCTTCACAATAGGTATAAGCCGCACCATTACATTCGCTGATCAAGTGCCTGCTATGATAGAGGCAGATTATTATTCATGTCAATAACGACATTTCAATACAGACACTCTGAAATTCAATACACAATATCGTTTATATGAAAACAAACTGAAAACTAAAATGGCAGCACTAAATTTATAATGTAAAATATTTTAAGTATCTTTCGTTATTCTTGAGATAAAATGGGATTTGTTGTTGGTAATAAACATAAATAAATTTAATTATAATAAATTAAGGTTAAGTAATTATGTTACATATACAAATTTAATTAACACAATTAATTATCACATTCGCTGATAAAGTGCCTGCTATAATGGAGACATGTTATTATTCATGTCAATAACGACATGTTATTTAATTAATGAATAATTTCTGAAGATAGATGCACTACAGTTGCTCTTCACATAATGTACATTTAAAGGTTTTACATTCATTAATGGACATATACAATTTTTAACTCATACATTTCCTGTTTAGATAACGTGCAGTATACAATTAATTCTTTGAAAATTTTTAATTGTAAGCAATGTGAATTAACCTGTTGGGTTTTTTTAAATTAATTGTTTCAGCAATTTCAATGCAAATATATCTTAACATAAAACACCTTTTGTTATTTTGCAGACAATGTTACGCATTTTCAATGTGTTTAGAGTTTCTTTTTTAAGATGTTATGTTTACTTTTCATTTGATTATTTACTAATTTTTAAGTACAATCATGCTAAGTATTAATAATGTACTGTTGTGATGAAATACAGGAAATAAAACTAAATTGATATCTGTGACATTTATTACCTATTAAATTTCTAATTATTATGCAGAAAATGTTTGTTGTCAACTAATGAAAATCAATCAAAGTTGTACCAAGCAAAGTTAATTATTTTCTACCATCAAATGATTAATCCTGTAATGCAATTCGTATTATCATCAAATAGTACTAAACTACAACCGTAAGCCCATTTAAAACTAGTGACTTTAACTTCTCTGTGTTAATCAAGATCTTGCAGAAAAGCTCTTTCAATTAATTGTGCAGAAATTCAATCTGCCCTGCTGAAACCCGTATCCTTGACTTAACTGCAAGATGCCTTCACAATAGGTATAAGCCACACCATCACATTCGCTGATCAAGTGCCTGCTATAATAGAGGCAGGTTATTATCCATGTCAATAACGACGTTTCAATACAGAGACTCTGAAATTCAATAGACAATACCATTTATATGAAAACAAACTGAAAACTAAAATTAACAGTACTAAATAATTAATCATGTAAACTATTTTAAATATATTTGGTTAATCTCGAGATAAGATGAAATTTGTTGTTGGTAATAAACATAAATAAGTTTAATTATAATAAATTAAGGTTAATTAATTATGCTATATAAATAAATTTAATTTACCCTTGTTTATAGTAATATTGCGCCTGAATGGCCAAGTGACTAGCGCTCTGGCGCTCGGTACCACAGGTTTCAGGTTTGAGTCCCGGCGGTGCCATGGATGTTTGTAATGGTTCGGAATCCCCTTTGCGCCGTAGGACCTAGTCTCATATGACTGTTGAGCATCGGGCGTAGAGCTGACGACCTTACTCCGTAAAAAGAAAAACATCTCTCGTCTCGAAATCTACCAGTATGTAGACGGCCTTGGCCCACAATGGGCTGTTGCGACAATGATGATGATGATATAGTAATATTAGAATATATTTTTCACGTGTATGTTAATGTTATTTAATTAATGAATACTTTCTGAAGGTTGGTGTACTACAGTTGCTCTTCACATAATGTGCGTTTATTGATTTTACATTCATTAATGGACATATACAATTTTTAACTCATACATTATTTGTTTAGATAACGTGCAGTATACAATTAATTCTATGAAAATTTATAATTGTAAACAATGTGAATTAATATGTTGTGTTTTTTTAATTAATTGTTTGAATTATTTCAATGTAAACATATCTTAACACAAAACACCTTCTGTTATTTTACAGAAACTATGTTATATATTTTCAATGTGTTTAGAGTTTATTTAAGATGTTTAGTTTTCATTTGATTACTTACTAATTTTTAAGTACAATCATGCTAAGGATTAATAATGGACTAACAATCATAATGGGTACTTAAGTACCCATTTACTACTTCTTGAGAAGTATTAATCGAGATCTTACAGAAAAGGTCCTTCAATTAATTGTGCAGAAATTCAATCTGCCCTCCTGAGATCCGTATTCCTTGACTTAACTGCAAGATGCCTTCACAATGGGTATAAGCCACACCATCACATTCGCTGATCAAGTGCCTGCTATAATAGAGGCAGGTTATTATTCATGTCAATAACGAACGACATTTCAATGCAGTGACTCTGAAATTCAATAGACAATACCTTTTATATGAAAACAAACCGGAACCAAACTGACAAAACTAAATTTATAATGTAAAAATGTTTTAAGTATCTTTGCTTATTCTCGAGATAAGATGGGATTTGCTGTCGTTCATAAACATAAATAAATTTAATTATAATAAATTAGTGTTAATTAATTATGTTATATAAATAAATTTAATTATCCCTTGTTGATAGTATTATTAAAATATATTAATGTTATTTAAATGCTGGATAAATAGAAATAATGTTACCTAATTGACGGATAATTTCTAAAGGTTGTTTACTACAATTTCTCTTCACATAATGCACATTTATTTGTTTTACATTCATTAATGACCATACATATTTTCTAACTCATACATTACTTGCTTAGAAAAAGTGCAATATACAGTTATTTTTTCAAACTCTTTAATTATAAACTATGTGAATTAACTATAATTTTTACTTTGACTATAATTAATTATAATTTAATGAAGTAACTATAATGAATTTTAATTTTTAGAGACAATATTATACATTTTCAATGTGTTTAGAGTTTTCTTAAGATGTTTACGTTTCATTTCATTGGTTATTAATTTTTAAGTGCAATCATACTTAATTACTAATAATGGACTAACAATCATAATGGGTACTTAAATACCATTTACTAATTCCTGAGAAATATTAAATACCGTAAACAATCATCTAATTGCACAGGAATTAAAGAAGATATTGACTGTCGTTTTTCTAACATCAGAAATGTGGGGGCAAAAATGACCTGAAATATCGTGCATGGCAACTAAGAATGAAAATCAATTTTTTTTTATCAGCCTTCATTTAATTTGCTGTATTGGTTCAAAGTTATTCCAAATGTAAATATAATTCATAAACTATAGGAATAATAAACTATAATTAAACTCGTCCTAAATAAACTTCAATGTTAACAACCAGTTGTATTATAGAATGAAAATAGCCGTGGAATCCTTGCACTTATCTTTATTTGATACACGGTCTTTCAGCATCAGATGCTAAAAAAGAAACACTTTTGAAGTAAGCTACAAGGACAAAAAGGATTGCAATTCCTTTCAAAATTTTCACAACCAAACTTTCAAAATTCAATAATTGAACTGTTGATTCTCAAACAATGTATTATAGAATGAAAATTGTATGTAAATTTGTGCCCTTTTCTTCGAAAGTGGTGTAAATCTAATTTTATATTATGTAGGAATATTTAAAGGTTGCATTTGAATTATTTGAAAGATATTGGTGTATGTTAATACTCTCATTTTATGTAATTTAAATATTAAAAGGATTAATATGATCGTTTTTAGTTAAAAGTGTAATATATACTTTTGATGACCTAAAATGGATTTATAGTATACCACATTCAAATTTAACAAAATGTGAAAATCATACATTTTATGAAATATTAAATATGGGATTTCAATTAAATCAAACCAATTTTTTATGAAACTTTTTATTAAACATACAAAAAAAAAATTAATAATTTTGAAGGTAATTGTACTTATTTACTTCAAATTAAGTGAACAAACAGAACATACTACTAACAGCTTTTTCATCTGTAGCTGTGGAGTTCTCTTCTGGCAATAATTCAAAAGCAAACAACAAAATTCCAGTGAACGAACAAAAATTTTTATGCCATTAACAATGTTGTCGCTCATATAAAAATGAAGTAGAGAAATTGTGTAGTATAATTTTTAAACTAAATATTATGTCTTTGCGGAAAGTGGACTTACACAGCTATTATATTTGCAATTTCATTAACACTGGGTGTTTACTGTTATTATTAATATATTTACATTAACATTAATTTCATCACAGCTCGTAGTTGGCAATTAGAACACCTCCTCTGACCTAGTATATAGTTCACCTTTTTGAAGCTCCTGGAAATCATTTTTGACCCTGTATATTGCTATATCATTCCAAGTTCTCTAGAAGTATTGTACATGTTCTAAAAGTTTGTATACTTGAGGTTAGAACATTCTATATAATCATAACGTAATTTACAGGGTGATTATAATTAAAGTCCCACTTTCAAAATGCTGTAAAGAAAGCACCACTAGTTATAATGAGTTCAAATTTGAATTGAAGATACTTGAAGAAGGGTAGAAATGGTATGGCATCAAACAAGAATGTACCACCGATTTTTCCCATCTAATTTGGTATGACCTCGCCGTGGTGGATGGGTTTTCCCTAACAGTGACACAACTGTTGACTGACTTGGAAGTCCTTTATTCCGTCATAAAACCGAAACAATCAAACACATTGAACACTACAGTTGGTTTAATGTGCAACTCAGGCCAAATACGCTGTAATTTCGATTCAAAATATCACTGACAGACGAAATTACTTTCATTATGCCGCTTACAGCGTCATCTATTAATGCATTTTGGAACTCTTTTTTGATGCTGTACCGTTTCCTCCTTCAAATATCTTCAGTTCAAATTTGAACTCAATGTGACAAGTGATTCTTTTTTAATGCATTTTGAAAGTGGGACCCTGTAATAATCACCCTGTACAATTATAATTAAAACACTCGTTGACTTATTTAGTGTCCCCTTTTTCTATTGTTTTAGCTCCTGGAAAATCGTTTTAACCCTCTATATTGCTATATCATTCTGTCTAGAAGTTTTCTACATGTTTAAAAATTTGTATACATGATGCTAGAACATTCTGTATAATAATTTTTTTCTAATGCAGCTGGTAAAAAATTAGACAGTTGTCTTTGATGCATTAAGGCAAATGCTGCACCGACGTTACTCCCTTAGCACTACCCAGGAGGTGCATGTAGCTTGAAGACATGCTACGGAACCATAGTAACAATACCCCTGCAACACTCTACGATCCTGTTAGACTGGAACCTATGGTTTAAAGTGGATTCCGAACCCCTATAAACATCCATGGCACCGCCGGACTCAATCCGAAACCTGTGATACCCAGCACCAGAGCGCTAGCCACTCGGCCATCAAGCCCCATCTGTAATCATAATTTAATTTATTTTTAAATTTTTAAATTATATGCAGCGCAGACTAACTTCATTATTGAAAATTATAAAACTTTTCAAAATTTATGGTAGATTTTAAAACGCGTAAGTGTAATTTAAGGTTACAAACTATCGTTAAGATCATTTAAAACAAGAATTAGTTCTGTAAAACCTCCACAGAACAGACACATTAAAATCGATTTTCAGAAACGCTCCAAATCTACTCAGAAAGTGGTGTGTCCCTTTGTCATTTGCATGGGAGCATCCTCAACAATTATGAAACCAACCATTACCACCGCAAGTAGTAGAGTGGAGGATGGCGATTATTATTCCTATTAATAATTGCAAATCAATGGCAGGGAACTGTGCAGTTCAATTAGGAGAAAATATCCTGTCGATGAGAAGAGAAATTGGGGATGTGGTGTTGTTAAATTAACCATAATCTCATTGAGGGAATTCGTGTTTCATTTATTGAGTGCCATGGAATAGAGCCATTGCAGAGGAAAAGTAGTGTGAGGTATTTATTTATTGAGCAATTCGATGGATTTCCGTAAGGATACAATAAAAAATTACGGGAGAAGTTTTTGAAAATTGTTTAAAATTCATTCCAATAAAGTATCTAATTTTTGTGCAGAAAATTTCATTTGAGAGAAAAAGATGGTTATGTGTTTTTATAGTATCAACAACAAAAAATACAAAACCATATTTCAAATATTCTGCGACGTGTAGAATATTTATTGACATTTTATTTTTAAATAAGTTTTATTAATGAAACTAAGCAGTAAATTACTATAATTGGATATGAAATCATAAACTATTTCCCAAAACTTTAAGGTACTAATAAGGTACAAATAAATGTTTTATGGCATGATAAACGACAGAAAACTTTCAAAATTAAGAAAAAAATATTTTTCAATTCCATTCAGAACAAGTAATATAAAAAAAAAAAAAAAATTAAGTCAATTCCTACTTTTTTCTCACTGCATTGCAGAAATCCTTTTATAAATAATTTTCATTCATTTTTTTTAAGTTTATCTGGCGCCATCTATTGGTAGATATATACAACTTAAATCTAAAAAACTAAAATTAATTAATTAAATTTAATTAATGAATTAATAATTGAAAAAAATTATATTAACGTCTAGTGTCATCCACTGCAAGTTCAAAAAGATGTATTTGAACTTGAGTGGATGAATAAAAAGTATTTTATGAACGATTGAAAATTTGAACAAGATATATATAGGGAGAGTGTGAGCTAATAGAAGGAATTGAAAAATATACAATAAGTATGTAAATATAAAGTATAGAATACACAAATATAAAGTATACAATATACATGTACAAATATATAACGTATATTTATATACAAATATAAATATATATTGTATATAAGGTATACAATATACAAGTATAAAGTATACAATATTTTCCAATACACTGAAATAATAAATGTGTTTTCAGCATTATCAACTGAATAACATATTTCACTTTGGTAAGTGTTTTTGAAAAAAAAATTAACGAAGATTTCAAAATTAGAATAAAATTAAAGCTATTTCCCAGCTTATTTTTAAATTACCTTTTAATGTACTTAATTAGAACACTAGCTGATTAAGGAGTTTAAAAAATCATTTTGCTATTTTTCTCATTTATTAGTTTAAAAAAAATTTGCTGACTTCTTATTTAATAAACTGAATTCTGTACATTTTTTCCGTATAATAAACATTAGCACTTTGATCTACAAAAAGTTTTAAGAAATTAAAATGGAGGATTATATTCTGTTATGATGTTTGCAAAGTGACGGAATATTAATTTTAATTACAAATAACCATGCATTATTACTGTATATTATCTTTCAAGATTTTAGTATTCTTTTTTTGCATCATCAAAAAACTTTGTTAAAATTATTCATTTTGCATCTAAATCCAAAATTATGCTAAAATGAATCATTATCCCTCTAAATAGAAGCTGTGTTAAAAATATAATTCATTGTCCGACTGAATCGAATTGCAAGTTGGCTCATGTTATTATTTCCCGTTAATCTCTGAATTATTAGTGCGATGAAAACTTAAATTCCCTCTGAAGTGTTTCAATTAGGCTCAGTGGGATTAATTCGGTGAGAGGTTAAATTAAATACTCATAATTAAATTCAATAACGAATTTCAAGGAATAATTTTAATTGTGTTATGTAGTTGTAAAAAGTTTTTCATTAAAAATAAATAAAGTTATTGATTAAATGATTATTCTGGAACAATTTAATGAATTAAAGATTCTTTTTCAATCTTTGTCTGTGAATAAAATTGAATTTAAAAATTTGGACTGTGACCAAAATACTACGTTTCTAAACTGAGAGATCTCGGTACAGACTTTGTCAAAGGCCATCAAAAGTCCCAAAGGGTATGAGTATGCTAAATTTGTACAGTAAAAAAATTCTTTCATTGAATTTTGAAGGATAGGTTCATCATATTCAGACCGTTTCCAAAAGTAATAGCAACATGGAACAAGATTGATCCATAAATTTGGAGCCTTCAAAGGAAGCAAATCGCTGTTTCTACTCAAATAAAAGGGTTTCGCTGTGCGCATATCCAACATTTATTATCTGTAGCTCATTTATATGAAATATTCTATCACTCTTTTCACTGGAGCCAATTAAGTCAGTATGGGGTTTAGTTACATATATTTTCTCCCGCGTAAATAAGTTCGTCAAAGGTTCATAAACATCGTAAACTTATTGTATGTGTGGCAAAGTCGGTTTGGTTCACATTGATGCAAATGAAATCCTTTTGATATACGTTTTAAATTAGTCAGTTTGTTCAGCTGGACTCGTCCAAAAGTCTGAGTAGGGCGAAAATACTTATGCATTGTCAATATTTATATCTTAATCAAACATTTTATACTTGAGGAAAGAAATTATTGATTGCCAACTATTGTGCAAGTGTTATTTAGATTTAATTATAGAATACAGTTCCATATTTTATTCCTAACATACAGTTCATAAAAACATACATATTCCAACATACGTCAACATACAGTTTCATATTTTTGAAAAATTGACACATTCATTCATTCTGTGGCTTGAGACAATAACTCAGATGATAAAAAAGCATGCACTTTTCATATAATATGGCAACATTGGTCTAATTATTATGATGTACATACTATAAATAGAAGCATTTCAAAACAAATAAATTGTGTGGGTGATTGAATTGCATTCGTGCAGTAGAAGCGCGTTGGGGTTCTGTGCCAAGGATACTTTGTTTGAATTTTGACAAATCATGATTAGTTGAATATCTCGGAAAATTGCCTCGAAAAGAAGGGACGAAAGACACTACTCTCCAGATTCCAATCTTGGGTTGTTCGCTCAATTGCGACGAGACAATTTCACCCACACAATACCCCAAATTGTACAGAGGTATTTGTCCCACACCACAGTGATTGTAGTAGTTGTTTAACGTCTTCAGCTTTCATATAAATGCGAGTTACAAAATCCCGCCACTTATAAGAATGCAGTGATTTGCTTTAACTGAGCAAAATACCATAATGCCACAGAAGTATGTATCAGTTATGCTGCCACAAATGAGTGAAGCGAAAGTAAAAGAAAGGAAATGAGTGCATACTACCAAAGGTACACCTTTCCATTACACCCTTTCCATATTTTGCACCTTTCCGTAAAGTGAAAAAAAATAAACAATTGACTTAAAAAAAAAAATTTTTTTAAGTATTACTCCTGTTTTTTTTTTTTATTACTTTGTTTGCAAAAGTCCTTTGTAAATAATTTTCATTAAAGTTTATCTGGCTCCATCTATTGGTAGATATATGTAACTTAAAACTAAAAAAAAAAAACTAAAATTAATTAATTAAATTTAATTACTGAATTAATATTTGAAAAAACAGTACTAACATCCAGTGTCATCCACTACAAGTTAAAAGAAAAAGGTATTTGCACTTGAGCGGATGAATAAGAAGTTCAAATTTTCAATCGTTAATAAAATACAAGTTATATATAGGAGAGTGTGAGCTAATAGAAGGAATTGAAATAAAGGTACATATATGCATCTTTTCCACACATACCAAAGAAACACCTTTCGCCGATGAAGAAGAAGAAAAAGAAATCTTGAATTGTGAAAAATGATTTTCAAGCTTAAATTTTTATTTTGAGAAAAAGTTGTTTCATCATTTTCATAAAATGTACTATATAGTCAGATTTGTCATTTTCTTTATTGTTGTATTGGGAGTCTGGTAGACCACTCATGCTAGCAACGCACTGATAAATGATGAATGTAAAGCATTTCCTTCCGAGAGTACTTTTAGAGGTAACTGTGCCCGCATTTGCGTATTATACAGAAAAACACTAGAAAATTCCCACCCGGTAGTCTGATCATCGATATGAGACATCGATATGAGACGCTTTGCACAGTTTGTCACAATCGACATCGAATCTCCTCAGTTGCAATTGAAGAAACCAGTGGATTCAAATCTGAGCTTAAATCAGTTCAAGTTATCACAAATTACCGAGTTGTTGTTTTTTTCTTTTACAGTAAAAAAAATTGATAAATTGTACATTGAATGGGGAAAAATAAAAAAAAAAAATTCAAATATTTAATCAAGTTTCAACAAACAGGTAAAAACATTTATTACTTTAATATAAAGGTAAACCAAACTAAAAAAGTGACTTTGTACCACAAAAAAATTAGCTACAAAAATTGCGATTACTCAATATGAAAATTTCGTTTTTATTTTAATACTAGAAAAAAATTATTTGCATCAGAGAGAATGATTAATTTTGCTTAAAATAAAACCCAAACCTCCATAAAACATGCTTTTAAGAGTAATGAAGAAATGATATTTTTTTGAAAGCCATAAAAACGCTATTTATGCCCTTTGGAATATTTGCTCAGATGCAGCATTTAATTACCATCGTAAGTTAGAGGCTTCGGTTTAGAAATAAACTGTCAAATGTTTACATGCTTTGGTAAAAGAAGTAAAAAAAAAAAAATTTTCTTCCTTGTGATTTATTAAAGTTCGTAAATATGCTAATCCAGCAATATATTTCTGGGGGATCAGAAACAAATTAAATGGAATCTTGACTAATTTGAATCGATGCATTTATTTTTCTACTTGTTTGCCCTAAGAAAATATCAGTTTTCTTTCAGCGATTTTCATTACTTAAAATATTATCTAACTTTTTATTTACAAAAAAAAAAAAAATTTCTTTATGATTCAATTATTGTGTCATTGCGGGACGAACATCCCATTAGTAATCTCATGGAAGGAGGGCAGCTTCTGTTCTGATGGTGCACCCGTAGGAGAAGTTTAACTTGGCTTCGTGTCGCTGAAAAAAAGAGAGCAGTGCCTTCCGGAAGGACTTTTTAATGAGGAACTACCCCGCATTTGCGTATCGTATGAGACAAAACTCGTAAAACTTCCACCAGGTAATACGACTAACGAGGAAAGGTTTTCAACATCACAAATGCCACCGAGTTCTCTCGTTTTTCAAACAGTGTCTGCAACAATATCTCCAATTGAACCTCAGCACTCATGCTCACCAGTGGCGCACGTTGCCACTCAACCGCAAGTCGGGCATGATTCAATTCTTACTTTTTGCAATGTACTTCTTTGAAAATTATAGTTCTATCAAATATTAGGTTTACAAAACAATAAATTATGCTATTCCCTCCTCTCTCCCAAAATGATAGTTTCTTTCGTTTTTATTTTTTTTAAAATTTTATAATAAAGGTATGACCCATCTATTTAATTGAAAAAGTATAATAAACAACATATCCTTTAAAAATGGATTTTCAGAACAGTTTGTTGGATAAGAAACTTTCTGCAATGCATGTGCTGTTGCTTTTTAAATCCTAGAAATAATATACCTGTACTTTGTTAAGCAAAGTTAATTTTTTTGTTTAATTAATGGTTTTATTTTGTAGTTAAATTAGCTATTTCTTGTAAATTTCTGTAAATTTCTTTACAAAAACAAGAATTTCTTTCTAATGTCCATTGAAAACTTGAATATCAATAATTCGTCAAATTAACTTTCAATGAATATAACTTGTGGCATAGTAATACAGCACACATGTTAGCATATGAAAATTAGTGTTTGCCTATAAAATCTGCTCACGATAATATCCTTTAGATTGGCATAGGGAAAAGAATAATTCGAATTTTTAATTCTTGATAATTAAAATCACCATTCATAACGTTTTCAATATTTTTATTTATTGTCATTTTTCTATTAGATAGCTGATTCTTTAATCACAGAAATTAGTTGTTATTCGTTATCCCCAATATTAGTTACCCAAAAATTAAATGCTACCACATCTTCATGTGGTAATTTAATCCATTAATTTATCTAGTTGCACAATTAACAGTTTTATGAACTAACTATGATCGACTCGACCATGCTAGTGAAAGAACAACATCACCATCTATGACTTATGGTGGTGGTGTTCTTTCACTAGCATGGTCGAGTCGATCCACGGAAATGTAGGTGGTCTGCGAAATGTAGGTGGTCTGTAGAGAAAATACAATCAAGCCGAGAGTCTGTTTCTCTTTCAATTTTCTGTTCCTCTTCGTAATATCGGAGCAATTACAATCTTTAGACACCTTTGTAATTTATATATTTCAATAGCTTATTTCATATCAATTTGTATACATATATATAGTCTTGCAGAATTCAGAGAAATGAATGAAAAGAAGACAGGAAACAAAAGACAAAGTTGAGCAAAGATATTTGAGCAGACATTATAAATGTTTAGTGGAGTAATATTTGGAAAACATTTAGAATCCAATACCTTAAAACGTTAAAAATTTCAAACATATAGGTTAAATTAAATAAACTCATGTTTGGGAAAATTGCAACACCATGAAGGACTTACGAGCTGAAATTTTCAGGAAATGCAAATTAACGTGCATGATATGCAAATGATTAGAATTTCAAATCCGTAGCGCATGCGTATGCTGAGCAGCGCCCTCTGAACGGCGGATGGATCCGAATAAATAGACGGCTGTAGCGAGGCGTGTATGGTTATCGGTGGTTATCTGCTAGTGGTAAACGTTAGCTCAATCGTTACTTATGCCTCTTCGACGAAAGAGAGCGAGATTTGAACAACTTACAGAGTTTGAACGGGGGAGAATCATCGGCCTTCGTGAAGCTGGATTGTCTTATCGTGCAGTAGCCGCTCGTGTGCAGCGTAATAGCAGCACAGTGATGCGTCTTTGGAAGCAGTGGACGGACGAGTGTCGGACAACTCGGAAATCCGGGAGTGGACGCCGAAATGGGACGTCAGCTCGCGATGATAGACACCTGGTCCGCATGGCGCTGACGGACCGTACAGCTTCCTCTAGACAATTGGCAGCACAGTGGTCAATAGCTATAGGTGTTTATTGTGTGCTTCATCAATTCGTAGACATCTGCTGCAGCGTGGACTGCGCGCAAAGACTCCTTTATACAGGATCCCTCTCACGCTAAATCATCGCCGCCTGCGGCTACAATGGGCCGCTCAGCATAGAGACTGGCGTGCTGATTGGCAGCATGTCGTGTTTTCTGACGAATCCCGCTTTAATTTGTGGTACCATGATGGCCGCATTCGTGTCAGACGCTATGCCGGTGAACGCCACCTTCCGAGTGCATTATCGAACGCCACAGTGGACGAACACCCGGAGTTATGGTCTGGGGTGCCATAGCATATCATGGACGATCTCAATTGCTAAGAATTGTGGGCAGTCTGAACAGCAACCGTTACATCAGTGAAGTTCTACAGCCCCAAGCTGTTCCCTTCCTTCAAAGCTTGTCAGGCGCTGTATTTCAACAGGGCAATGCCCGCCCTCATATCGCTATGACTGTTCCATCCTTCTTTGCAACGCGGCAGGTACAGCTTCTTCCTTGGCCTGCGTATTCCCCGGATATGTCGCCGATTGAACATGTGTGGGATTTCGTTGGTCGGCGTCTCGCTCGTTATCCTCGTCCTCTTGCTTCTGCAGACGAACTTTGGTTGCGCATACAAACAATATGGAATGCTCTTCCTCAGGCAGACATTCAAACTTTGTTTGACTCCATGCCACGTCGTGTAGCAGCATTTATTGCGGCGCGTGGTGGCTACACAAAATACTGATTCCGATCTCTTGTTATTGTTTGTTTGCTTTGAACATTTAATCATTTATTTGTACCACTACCACACAACTGTGTATTAAATTCCATTCAATTACGACGATTCCTTCCTTCATGGTGTTGCAATTTTCACAAACATGAGTTTACATATTAAATAATAAAAACTATAGCATCTGTAATAAGTAGAATAAAGTACATTCACTATATATCGGGTAATTAGGAAAATTTCAAACTTTGATAAAAAAAAGGTGGCTTTTTTTTTCAATATATAAAACGAGATATGTACAATAAAAGCTGATTTACCCTTTCAGAAGTTTAATTTTTTTGCATGCTTCATTAGTTAATATTTCTCTATAATGTGAACTTTACTTAATATTTAATAATTATTTTAAAATTTATTAAATTTTATGATAAAATTTAGTGAAAAATTATTGCATGATTTGGGTACATGATTGCATATATTATTTTATAATAACTGTAATAACATTTCTGCTAGATATTGAAAAAGAATAAATTTTAAAAATTCCATCATGTGATTTTCTTGTTAAATTAGTTTTAAAATCGTACAGAACACTATATATTGGAAACTTTATCGTTAAGAGATAAAAGCGCATAAAATTTAATTGCTTAAAATATATCATTATGATTTTATTTTTATAATGGCATTGTTCCAGTCATTAAAAACTAATTGGACAATTTTCATTTCAATTGAAGAATTAACTTCTCAAATTCAACCAACAGTAGATCTCATTTTTTGGGCAACCATTTTGTTGTGGCGAGTGTAATTGATTTTGTGGGAAAAATCAATATGTCCAGCAGGTGCGCTTGTGTTGTTCATTAACATTAAACAACGATAAAGCAGTTTTAAGGTAGTGCTTTGTGTATGGCATGCAATTTTAAAATACACCAATTAGAATGTTTTTTTTCAATATTTCTTCTTTTT
The DNA here is from genome assembly GCA_021605095.1 of Caerostris extrusa. Lineage (NCBI taxonomy): Eukaryota > Metazoa > Arthropoda > Arachnida > Araneae > Araneidae > Caerostris > Caerostris extrusa. Next base: position 110,764 of record BPLR01010499.1, on the reverse strand, counting down.
TATTATATTTAAAGGCAATTTTTATAAAAATTATAATTAATCTTAGAAAATTAAAGAAATAAATAAATTGTATATTATATCAAATTCGTATATGGAAACGAAAATTTTTAAAAAGTAAATCCGAAAAATACGTTAATTTTAAAATAAATATCATAAGTGAGAGAATATTAATAAGTAATAAAAGAATATCTGCCGTTTCTTTTTCAGTAAATATATTATTTACAAAAATGGGAGAAGTTGAATTAGAAATTAACAAGTTTAAATACATTAAATTTTTCTTTTATACGTTTGGCTGAGTAAAAATGTAAGTATAGATTACTGAATCAGAAATCAAAAAAATAATTCATTATATAATAATCTTAACAAAATGTATCATTTAGTACAGCATTCTCATCTACATGAATACAGATATATATATCTTCTATGCAAGATTTCGATATACATGATGTTCTAGCATTTTTAGCTTTAGTTGATCAGGACTAAAAATAACTGATATTATGTGACAGGCAACAAATACGAAATATTTAAATGTAAGTTTTCTGAACAGGAAAATTATGCTAAGACTTAATAAAGTTTTAAAAATATGCTTACTGTTATTCTTAATAATATGGTCTCATAATACAGCTTAAAATACATCTGTATTACATAGAATAATACACAAAAAGACTTCGTAATTTTTATTTCTTATTGTAAAATTGCACGTGATAAGAATATATATATTTCAGATTAAAGTAATTCAGATTTTGATACTTGGAGCTGTAAATGCACCTCGCGAAATTTTATTTTCAAATCCTACCCTGTGGATAGCTTAAAAAAAAATTATAATTGCTTATTTACCTTGTGGCATTCTATACTTCTTAGTCACTATACAATTGTTAGGTAATACAGGAAATCCTATACATTTTATACTCCAAAACTCCACTTTTATCATTACGTACATAAGACGCTTGTGTTTATATAATGCTGATACACATTAATGTCTAGAAATTCTACACAATGGCTATTTTAAGACTTAGATTGTGATATATATATATATATATAGTAATTCCTTATTGCCCATTAATTTTTTTGAACTATAAACAGCATCTTACTCGGTATTTCAGTATATTATACTTTGTCTATTGGCAACGGATATAAATAATAATTAATGTAATTCTAATAATTATTATAATCGTTGACAAACAATATTTTGTCAAAATTGTTTGTATTTTAATGTTAACGTATTATTAAAGTATCCTTTTGAAACTATTAAACTATACCACGATATAACTATATAACGATTAAACTATTCTTTTTGAAACGCCCTGCTTTATTTTATTAACGAAAACTCATCTACAAAATATGGTGTCTGAAGCGAGAAAAATCCAGCCGGCATTACGAAATTAATCAGGTGTTACTTTTAAAAAATTTATTTTGCTAACGAGCAATGTTAAAAAGGGCTTACTACTGAGAAGTTTCATAGAGAGTTTGCTGTTTTGATATTGTATGAAGGTATAATATGTAATGATGTATTTTATGTATGTATTATTAAGAAGTATTTATTTTTAAAAACTGTTCGAAATGGCATATCTTGGAAAAGTACTAAAGCAATATTTCCAATTACTTGTATCTGTGTCAGTAATTGATAAGATTAATAATTTAAAGATTATCGGACTTAAAAAGTTGATAAATGAAATTCATATCTATGACGAAGACTTTGTGAAAGAATTATCAAATAAAATAATAGTCAAACGTAAAAATAAAAAACGCCAAGATGAACTCAAAAGAAAGAAAACGTAACAATTAATTGTATTTTGAATAAGATTAAGGAATAGAAGAAATACGAATCAATGTAAAATTAAACTAGAATGATTAAATGTAAAATTTAAACTAGATAATCAATGTCTAATGCAGAAATTTTATCCTGCTAATAACGATATTAGTTTTAAATTGTTTGAAAGTCAAATTTATAAAGCATATGTTGCAAAAAAAGTTTTGGTTTTTATCTAGTTGGCCATTTGCCAAATAACACAGCTCATCTTGTAGTTAGAGAAGATGAAAAAATTGCAGATGTTTATGATTATATTAAAAATTTATTTCTAAAAGCGGTTTAAAATGACCCCGGAAAAATGACAAGTTTTTTTAACTATAACAATAGCCGAGAGATTTCCTGGACATATTTTTTACATACGAAGTTTCAAATTATTTTACAAAAGGGATATCGGGGATTGAAAATAGTAACCTCAAAAGCAAGCTATCAGACATTATAATTTATTATCAAACTAAACGAAATGTTTCATCAGGTGCCATTGGGGACTAATTACAGTTAAAAACTCTGGACGAACTTGACGCTAAGTTAAATGACACTGAAATGTAAAAATCAGTGCTAAAAACAGTGTGGGAATTGACCGCTGGGATTTGGCGTCAAAAAAATTCTACAGGACAAAGTGCGCCAAGAAAAGTGTCGCGATTGTAAGGAAGTGAATTGCAAACAGTACAAGAAATCTGGGCAAGAAATCTGGGTCTATTTGACGACTTACCTCTCAATTGGCGATTTTTTTGTGACGCCACAAAAAAGTCGCCAAATCCCAACGGCCCCTATTTTGCGATTTGGTCAAAAAGGAACTCCATTCTAAATTGAGAAATGTAGAAAACCTACTGTATTTAAAAGAAAATTACAATACATATCCATTCGGTTCTAGGAACGAAGGAGATTATCGCATCAATAAGAGAACCGAAAATAATAACTCCAAAATAATATCATTCTGCCACAAATAAGAGATGGAAGACAACCACTGTATTTTACCATAACACAGATAATAAAAGAAGTAACATTCATTCCAAATATTCCAAACATACATTTAAACAACGCAATTTTGGAAGAGGATTTTAAAGGATTAGTTACTACCAAAGTAAAGTTCGACGAAATTGTCTTTCCATATAATTTGAAACTGGAAATACAATAAATTTTTTTTTCGTGAAGATGCTTATTTCAAAAAATCGTGCAACTGAATTGGATAATGGAAGTTTTAAAATGTCAGGATTTTGGGATAAATTATTGATTGCGATTATTATTAATGAAGTTAATAATGAATATTATTAATAATTATTATTAATGAAGATATACTTTCATTTAAATTCCACATTATTCCTTCCCCATATAATGAACTTAGAAGTTATTCTAGGTATTGAAATTTTAAAGCATGCCAAAAGTATCTTTTTCTTATGACCACATTGAAATCACCAAAAGATTCAAGTAAACATGCAAACGAGGTAGGTGACGGGGTGAAATCGCTGAACAGTGGTCGTTGAGATTTGGCGTCAAAAAAAATTTTGCCTGAGTAAGTGAAGTGAAGTAATTGCAAATAAAAAAAACCTGGGTTAACATATTTGGTGATTTATCATTCAGTTGGCTTCAAAACTTTTACAAATTTCAATGTCCCCTATTTTTGTAAATGGCCGGTGATGGTTTCAAAGGGTATTAGTCTTCATGATACGATCGTTCTCCCATATCAGGTTGGAGATACATACTGAAAATAGAAATTCTAGAATAAGAAAATAGAATTAGTTTAATAGACGCTTGCCAGAATTTGTCCTAAGTTTATCTACTCGAGAAAGAGTGTTGAAAGAATTGTTTGGAAAATAGGACTTTACTAAATATGTACAAGTGGGATATGATGCCTAAAGGTCAATCATGTAGGTTTGCGTTTGTGTATTTTGAATACACAGAGGATGCTAAAATCGCAAAAAAAGAAGTGCAATGGTCAGGAAACAGATAGACGTATGATTTGTGTTGCTTTCTCTTAATAAAAGAGTCACAATGTTACTCTGGAATTTAAATTAGAAAACCTACAAACCCAAAATTTAGTAGATATAAAAAAGAAGCCAAAATAAATATTAAAGTGATTCACTCAAAATTTAAAACTTATGTTAAGAAAAGAATTGCCACAAGATTGGCGATTTTATCGCCACCAAAGAACACAAGACACTGGTGTGAACTTGCTTTCACAATATCAAGGACCAGATGAAGTAGTAAATTGGAAGCATCATGACTGCTGGGAAAAAAATGTCAGTGTCAGTAATTAGAATGATTCATTGTATTATAATAACAAAATCGATCGATAATGACAATCGAAAGCATTCTCATTTGCATGAATTCATATGTGAATTTTCTAATGATTTCGATATGCATGATGGTTCTAACATTTTTTTAGCCTTAGTTGATCAGGAATATATAAAATAATTGATATTATGGGATGGGCAATAAAAACGAAATATTTGAATGTAAGTTTTCTGTAAATCGGAAAAAATTATACTAAGACTTAATAAAATTTTAAAAATATTGCTTCATAATGCACGCATAAAATTCACATGAATCATATAGAATGATACACAATGTTGTCAAAAATGACTTTGTAATTATTCTTTCGCATTGTAAAATTATACGTGTAATATATATATATATATATATATGACACAAGAAAAAAAGAACACAAGTGGTGTGAACTTGCTTTCACAATATCAAGAACCATATGAAGCAGTAAATTAGAAGCATCATGACTGCTACGATGTAAGGAAAAATCAGTCAACTAAATATCACAACAACATCCTCTGACTTCATGAAACTTTATTGGATCCATTGTAGTAATAGCGCAAGATGACCGAAATGTAAGAAATTCTTATTGCTTATTAATTTTTTATAAATATGCTATTTATAGAACTATAAATAACATCTTATTACTTATTATTTTTTATTTTGGTGCATTATACTTTGCATGTTGACAACGGATATAATTATTCTAGTCGTTGATGAATAACGAAATTGTGTTTATTTAATATTGTGTTTATTGTATGTTGCCGAAATTGTTTATATTTAAATGTTTACGTATTGTTTAACTATTCTTTTCAAAGCTCTTTGCTTTATTTAATCAACAGTAACTATCCTACATATATAGATGAATGCTTTTAAATAATTTAAGTCGCAAGGTTAATTTAAGTTAATTTACGTGAATTAAGTATTTTATATTTAAAGTTATTTAAATGATATATATATATATATTGAAGCAAAAGTAAAAGTCATATTTTCAAATAAAATTTTAAAAAACGGAAAAGTAGAACACATTTAAAGATATTTGTCAGACGTGTTGCATAAGAAGAAGAATTTAAAAAACGTATTTATATTTTTATAAAATACATTTTATTTATTTTTATTTTAGTGATTAATGATCCCTTTTTATACATGTTTTATGCTTATCAAAAAACTTTATTATTAAAAGTTTAGTTTAAAATTTGAAAAAAAGTTTATTTTAAATGTTGAATAAATAATTTTCCAAAAGATTATACAACATTATAAAGTGCTTAAAAAATCATTTTTTTCTTCAGACCTTATTTTTTATATATCTGTCTGTATTTACTCTCCTATTTATAAAAATAAATGTCTAACTACTTAAGAATAAGATATTGGTAAAAACTTACTACATACAGTAAATAAAAATAAAATGAATGCTAAAGATTTGATGGTAATTTTGCAAGATTTCATGGAATTTATGTTGAAGAGGTAATATTTTCTACCCTTAGCGCACCTGTGCTTTGCGATAAGAACTTTTTTAGAAAATTATTTTTCAACTTTTGAGAAACGGATATTTAAAAAAAAAAAAACTTCAATCTTTGAATATGAAATTCATGGTTTTACATATTTCTTATCCTACACGAAAATAATTTTTACTACAGTTCTTTATTTTCTTTTCTTCTGTGCGCAGTGCACCGTGAGAGATAATTTCACAATCGCTTGCAAAAGCAAACTTTTCTAGTTTATTTTTCGTCTTTGAAGAAAAAAACATTTGTGAACATTAGAGAGAAAAATATATATATCATGAATAAAAAGCACTTTATTTAAGTTATTGGAAGTACATTTTTTTTTATTATTTTATAAAAGGAATACTGTATTCCATTCTTTTTTTTAAAGGATACGTTTTTTTTTTCAAAATTCTATTACATTTTGAACCTATCTGAAATGCGTTATTCGCTATAATAAAATGTTGTTTGTAGGTGCAGTTAAATTCCTTTTACAAGAATTGAATTATTTTATTTATGATAGTGTAGAAAAGCCTTTAGAAAGTGTTGTAATCTATAGTTGGAGCGACAGTCCCATGGTGGGCCAAGGTCGTCTACCTACTGGCTGTTTGCCTACAGATGTTTTTTTTTTTTTTTAAAGGACAGATTTGTCAGCCTTACGCTCAACATTCTATTGTCATATTAGACTGAGACTACGGTTTTAAAGTGGATTCGAACCACTACAAACATCCATGGCACCGCCGGGGCTGGAACACGCTAGCCACTCGGCCATTCATGACAAATTTGAAATAATAAGTGTTAAAAAAACGTATTTATCTTTTATAAAATACATTTTATTTATTTTTTGTTTTAGTGATTAGGAGATCCCTTTTTTCACCTATGTTTTAAAAAGCTTATTAAAAAAAACTTTATTAAAAATTGAGTTAAAAATTTTTAAAAACTTTATTTTAAAAGTTTAAGAAATAATTTTCCAAAAGATTATACAATATTATAAAATGCTTAAAAAGAAACTTTTTTTTTTGTTTATAACCTTATTTTTTTATATCTGTCTGTATTTACTGTCCTATTTATTTAAATAAATGTCTAACTCCTTAAAGATAAGATATTGGTAAGAACTTACTACATGCAGTGAAGAAAAAATAAAATAAACTACAAAGATTTGATGGTAATTTTGCAAGATTTCATGGAATTTATGTTGTAAGAGGTAATATATTTTACCCTTAACGCACCTGTGCTTTTGCGATAAGACCTTTTTTAGAAAATTATTTTTCAACTTTTGAGAAACGGACATTTTATTTAAAAAAAAAAAAAAAAAAAAAGTAATCTTTGAATATGAAATTCGTGGGTTTTAAATATTTCTTAACTAACAAGAAAATAATTTTTTACTTCAGTTCTTTATTTTCCTTTACTTCTGTGCGTAGTACACTGTGAAAGCTAATTTTACAATCGTTTTGAAAAGCAAACTTTTCTATTTTATTTTTCGTTTTGGAAAAGAATAAAAACATTTGTGAATTTTAGAGAAATAAAATATATATATCATGAATAAAAAGCACTTTATTTAAGTTATCCGCAGTACATTTTTTTTTTTTTATTATTTTATAAAAGTAATGCTATAATAGTCCATTTTTTTTTTATTATTTAAAGAATGTTTTTCAAAATTCTATTATATTTTGAACCTATCTGAAATGTGTTATTTGCTATAATAAAATGGTTTTTGCAGGTATGGTTAAATGAAATTCCTTTACAAAAATTGAGTTATTTTATTTTTGAAATATGTGTAGTAAGTGTTCTGATCTGTAGTTATAAAATATTGGCCCTCTATTAGTTTTATTTTCTCGATCAATATGATATTCTTCTTCAATGGCGCAACAGCCCCATGGTGGGCCAAGGCCTTCTGTCTACTGGCAGATTACGAAACATGTGATGTTTTCTTTTAAGGGGCAGATTGTCTGTCCTACGCTCAACGCTCTTGTGCCATATTAGACCAAGTCTTACAATTTAAAAAGTGGATTCAGAATTGTTATAAACATTCATGGCCCTTCCGGAACTCGAACCCGAATCCTGTGGCACCGTCAGAGCGACCAATATTATATACTGACTTCTAATTCAGCTAGAATGATAGCCAATTGGCTAGCGCTCTGGCCTTTTGCTACCACAGGCTTCAAGTTCGACTCCTGGTGGTGGCATGGATGTTTGTGAATGGTTCGGAATCCACTTAAAGCTATAGGGTTCAGTCTAATTAGCCTAAAGTGTGCACAATATGACCATAGAGCGACAAACTAAAAAAAAAAAAACCTTATTCCACTTCTTATATTCTTACAAAGTTTTAATTTTCGAATTATTATCCAAAGAATAATATTAATGAAATTCGTGATTTTACATAATTCTTACACAACATGAAAATAGTTTTTACTTCAGTTTTTACTTTTCTTTACTTCTGTGCACAGTGCACCGTGAAAGATAATTTTACAATCGCTTGCAAAAGAAAACTTTTCTATTTTTATTTTTCGTCTTGGAAATTAAATAAAAAAATATTTGTGAACATTAGGGAGAAAAAATATATATATCATGAATAAAAAGCACTTTATTTTAGTTATCCGAAGTACATTTTTTTTTTTTTAAAAGGAATACTATAGCACATTTTTTTTTTTTTTTTAAAGAATATGTTCAAAATTCTTTTAAATTTTGAACCTATCTGAAATGTGTTACTCGCTATTATAAAATGGATTTTTGCATGTACAGTTAAATGAAATTCCTTTTGCAAATATTGAGTTAGTTTATTTTTGAAATGCCTGTAAAATAGACTTTAGAAAGTGTTCCAATCTATAGTTGGCGCGACAGTCCCACGGTGGGCCAAGGTCGTCTACCTACTGGCTGTTTGCCTACAGATGTTTTTTTAAGGGGCAGATTTGTCAGACCTACGCTCAACGTTCTATTATCATATTAGACCGAGACCTACGTTTTTAAAGTGGATTCCAAACCACTACAAACATCCATGGCACCCGCCGGGCCTCGAACAAGATACTTGTGGTACAGAACGCTAGCCATTCAGGCCCAATTTGAAATAAAAAGTGTTTAAAAAATTTTATTTATCTTTCATAAAAGACATTGATCTTTTTATTGTAGTGATTAGAGATCCCTTTTAACATATATGTTCTTATGCTTATCAAAAAGCTATAATTTAAAAAATTAAAAAAATTTTTAATATAATTTAAAATTTAAAATAAATTAAAATTAGTTTAAAATTAGTAAAATTAGTTAAATAAAAATTAAAATTATTTTATAATTTTAAAAAAAAAATTATTTTAAATGTTTAATAAATAATTTTCCAAAAGATTATAGAACATTATAAAGCGCTTAAAGAATCATTTTTTTCTTCATAATCTTATTTTAACTACCGGTCTGTTTATTCTCCTGTTTATTAAAATAAATGTCTAACTACTTAAAAGATAAGATATTGGCAAAAACTGACCACATACAGTAAAGAAAAATAAAATAAATTCCAAAGATTTGATGGTAATTTTGCAAGATTTCATAGAATTTATGTTGTAATATATTTCTACCCTTAACGCACCTGTGCTTTGCGATAAGACCTTTTTTAGAAAAACGGACATTTTCATTTAAAAAAAAAAAGAAGTAATCTTTAAATATGAAATTCGTGGTTTTTACATATTTCTTACTCAACAAGAAAAATAATTTTTACTTCAGATCTTTTCTTTACTTCTGTGCGCAGTGCACCGTGAAAGATAATTTTACAATCGCTTGCAAAAGAAAACTTTTCTATTTTATTTTTCGTCTTGGATATAAAAAAAAACAAACATTTGTGAATATTAGACAGAAAAGCATATATATCCTGAATAAAAAGCACTTTATTTAAATTATCAAAGTCACATTTTTTTCTATTTTATAAAAGGAATACTATATTCAATTTTTTTTTATTGAAGAATATGCTTTTTTTCAAAATTCTATTATATTTTGAACTTATCTGAAATGTGTTATTTGCTATAATAAAATGGTTTTTGCGGGTACAGCCAAATGAAATTCCTTTTACAAATATTGAGTTATTTTATTTTTGAAATACGTGTAAAGAAACCTTTAGAAAGTGTCCTAATCTGTAGTTATAAAATATTGACACGCTATAAGTTTTGTTTTCTCAATCAATATGATATTCTTCTTCAATGGCGCTACAGCCCCATGGTGGGTAAATGTCGTCTGTCTCCTGGCAGATTCCGAAACATGTGATGTTTTCTTTTTAAAACATCCAGGTTGTCTGCCCGATGCTTAACTTTCTACAGTCGTATTAGACCGGGACCTACAATTTAAAGTGAATTCTGAACTGTTACAAACATTCATGGCACTGCCGGAACTCGAACCCATTTTTTTCATCCAGTGGCACCGAGCATCAGAGCAATCAATATTATATACTGACTTTTATTCAACTAGCCTGAAGGCCAATTGTAATAATATAATCTTATTCAGCTTCTTATTCTGGTGGTCAATTGGCTAGCGCCCTGGCCTTTGCTACCACAGGTTCAGGTTTGAATCCTGGCGGTGGCATGGAAGTTTGTGAGTGGTTCGTAATCTACGTTAAACTATAAGTCCCGGTCTAATTAGCTAAAAGTTTGCACAAAATAACTTTAGAGCGACAAACTAAGCAAACCAAATCTTATTCAACTTCTTATATTCTTACAAGTTTTCCTTTTCGAATTATTATCCAAAGAATAATAATAATGAAATTCGTACTTTTACATATCTCTTATCCTGCAAAAAATATTTTTCTTTCAGTTATTCATTTTCTTTACTTCTGAATGGGCAGTGCGCCGTGAAAGATCATTTTATAATCGCTTGCAAAAGAAAACTTTTCTATTTTATTTTCGTCTTCGAAAAAATAAAAAAAAAATATTTTGAACATTAGAGAGAAAATATATATCATGATTAAAAAGCACTTTATTTTAGTTATCCAAAGTATATTTTTTTATTTCATAAAAGGAATACTATATTTCATTTTTTTTTTTTTTAAAGAATGTGTTTTTGTCAAAATTCTATTATATTTGGAACCTATCTGAAATGAGTTATTCGCTATAATAAAATGGTTTTTTGCAGGTATAGTTAAATGGAATTCCTTTTACAAAAAATTGAGCTACTGTATTTTTGAAATGTCTTTTGACCTTTAGATAAATTCTAATCTGTATTGCAAAATATTGACACGCTAATAGTTTTGTTTTCTCAATCAATATTACACAGTCCAGTTACATTAATGTGACCACCACCTACTTTTGACGTCAACGTGAAATAACCAATCACAAAAGGCAGGTGGCACCACATTGCAGTGGGAGTGTATATAAAGAATTCCAATTAATACCACATTCCACACCCACTAAAGCCAGAATGTATAAAAGTGTATATTCTGGCTTTTGGGAGGTGGTCACATTAATGTGACTTGACTGTGTGTATTCTGCTTCAATGGCGCGACAGCCCATGGTGGACCAAGGTCGTCTGTCTACTGGCAGATTCTTAAACGGGAAATGTTGTTGAAGGCGCATTGTTGTCAGCCCTACGCTCAACGGTATAGTGTCATATTAGACTGGGGACCTACGGTTTAAAGTGAATTCTGAACCGTTACAAACATTCATGGCACCGCCGAAACTCGAACCAAAATCCTATGGCATCGAGTGTCAGAGCGACCAATATTATATACTGACTTCTTATTGATCTAGTGGCCTGATGACCAATTGGCTAGCGATCTGGACTTTGCTACCACAGACTTCAGATTCGAATCCTGAGGTGGCATGGATGCTTTTGTAAGTGCTTCGTAATCCTCGTTAAACTGCAGGCCCCGGTGTAATTAACCCAAAGTGTGCACAAAATAATCATAGAGTGACGAACCAGATCTTATTCAACTTCTTATATTCTTATATTAGCTTCAACTACTTATATTCTTATATTATATATTCAACTTATATTAGCTTTTTCTAATTATTATCCAAATAATAAATAATAATAATAATGAAATTCGTGGTTTTACATATTTCTTATCCTTCAAAAAAATATATTTTTACTTCAGTTCTTTATTTTTCTTTACTTCTGTGCAGTGCACCGTGAAAGATAATTTTATAATCGCTTGCAAAGAAAACTTTTCTATTTATTTTCGGCTTTGAAATAAAAAAAAAAAAACATTTGTGAGCATTAGAGAGAAAAATAAATATATCCTGAATAAAAAGCACTTTATTTGAATTATCCGAAGTACATTTTTTTTTATTTCATTTTTTATAAAAGAAGACTATATTCATTTTTTTTTAAAAGAATATGTTTCTTCTTTCGAAATTCTATTATATTTTGAACCTATATGAAATGTGTTATTCGCTTTATAATAAAATGGTTTTTTGCATGTACAGTTAAGAAAATTCCTTTTACAAAAAAAAATTGAGTTATTTTATTTTGGAAATGCGTGTAGAGAAGCATTTAGAAAGTGTCCTAATCTATAGTTATAAAAATATTGACATGCTATTAGTTTTGTTTTCTCAATCAATATATATCTTCTTCATCGATGCGACAGCCCCATGGTGGGCCAATGTTGTCTGCCTACTGGCGAAACAGGAAATGTTTTTTTAAGGGACAGGGCTGTTAGCCTTAAGATCAACGCTCTACAGTCATATTAGACCGGAACGTACAAATTAAAGTGGATTCTGAACCGTTCCAAACATTTAGGGCACCGTCGGAACTCGAACCCAAAACCTGTGGCACCGACCGTCAGAGCGACCAATATTATATACTGACTTCTTATTCAGCTACCCTTATGCCAATTGGCTAGCACTCTGGCGTTTGCTACCACAGGTTTAAGGTTCGGCTCCTGATGGCGTCATTACGGTTTGTGAGTGGTTCGAATTCTCTTTTTAAACTGTAGGTCCCGGTCTAATTAGTCTAAAGTGTGCACAAAAGGACCATAGAGTGACGAACCAAATCTTATTCAACCTCTTATATTCTTACAAAATGTTTCTTTTCGAATTATTGCCCAAAGAATAGTTTTGCAATAATAGTCTTTGTAGTTTTTCATTCATTGAACGATTTGAATCGGTGAAGATATGTCGAAGTTTTCTGTCATATAAATATATCTTCTTCTTTTTTTTTCGCTGGCGATTTCGAAAGAGAAGATGTTTTCTTTCCGAGTGCCTAGCGCTCTGGCCCTCGGTACCACATGATTCGGGTTCGAATTCCGGCGGTGCCATGGAGGATTATATTGGTTCGGAATCCACTTTAAATCGTAAGTCCCGGTCTCACATGACCATAGAGCTTCACAGAGCTCAATTAGACTTCTCACCCCATCATTCCCAAACTGTAAAGGGGCAGCTCAGCTCTAAGCACAGTGACGGGTATGGTGTAGAAGTAGTGGTCACATTAGACTGGGGCCTACGTATTAAAAGTGGAATCGAACCACTACAAACAGTCATGGCACAGCGGGACAAAATCTCGAAACCTGTGGCACCCGAGCGTCAGAGCGCTAGTCACTCGGCCATCAGTCACTACATATATACATAGCAGTACAGACAGTATACAGAATATGTCATGTCATTTTGGAATGTTTCTTCAATAATGTATGCAATTCTGACAAATCACCTCAAAACGAAAGCGGATTACTACCAACGTCGCTTACAAATGCATAAATCATGTTCCATGGCCATAGAGACATTTATTACTCAGCATACTGTACTCAGCCAAAGCATTAAAAGTTTCTGTCTCATATGTTTAAGTTAACATTTGGTACATAGCAATGAATGACAGCCATGACTTCCTATAGACATGGTAAACTGATTTATATTACACCAGAATATTTCATGTCATTTTGGAATGTTTCTTCAATAATGTATGCAATTCTGACAAATCACCTCAAAACGAAAGCGGATTACTACCAACGTCGCTTACAAATGCATAAATCATGTTCCATGGCCATAGAGACATTTATTTCTCAGCATACTGTACTCAGCCAAAGCATTAAAAGTTTCTGTCTGATAAGTTTAGGTTAACCTTTGGTACATAGCAATGAATGACAGCCATGACTTCCTATAGACATGGTAAACTGCTATATATTGCACCAGTATTATAATAAAGCAATCTTAGTTAATGTAAATTCAAAAATTATGGTGCTGATTTTCACATTCTCTATTCTAAAATTTCCATCTGAAAACATTACTTTTCCACATCAGCATAAAGTAAATCGTGGTAAGAATAGTATTTTCTACCCTCTTTCATTCTTCATTATAATATTTGATATGCGTATATCCACACCATGCGATAAATTTCATGTACTAGAGAGCACACACAGGCTCAATAGCTCTGTTGCCGCACAGCCGTGTATGATGAATTGCGAGTTGAGACGCATAATTCTATCAGCGCCATTGAATGCTCTGTTAATGGCCACCTCTATAGCTCGTCTATTAGCAAGAACAAGCCCATAAAAAAAGCATCGGCCATAAATTACGGTAGGAGGAAAGGGTTATCAGTGCTTTGTAGCAAAATACTGTTTTGAGGCCCTTACTTCAAATATTGATTTTCTGAGCTATTTATATTTTTCAATTCCTTCCATTAGCTCACACTCTCCCTATATATATCTTGTTCAAATTTTCAATCGTTCATAAAATGCTTTTTATTCATCCACTCAAGTTCAAATACATTTTTTTTTAACTTGTAGGGGATGACACTGGATACTAATACAGTTTTTTCAAATTTTAATTCATTCATTAAATTTAGTTAATTCATTTTAGTTTTTTTTAGATTTAAGCTGCATGTATCTACCAATAGAAGGCGCCAAATAAAACTTTAAAAAAATGAATGAAAATTATTTATAAAGGACTTTCTTCAATAGAGTGAAAAAGTAGAATTGACTTATTATTTTTTTTTTTATTACTTGTTTATATGATGCATTTGTTCATATATATATATACTACATTTGTTTCTATAGTTTGTGTAAAATACATTTGAATTTGAATTTTTTTGGCCTGATGGCCGAGTGATTACGGCTCTGGCGCTCCGTGATATAGATGTGCTTCATCTATATCTTATCTATATTAAATACATAATTTAAATCTAAAGAAAAAACTTTTTTTTAATCCGTTATTTTAATTTCGTTCCTTCATTTGGTACACTTCATAATTAAGATGGTGCCTGAATGGCCGAATGACTAGAGCTCGGTGCCACAGGTTTCGGGTTCTAGTCTTGGTGGTGACATGGATGTTTGTAGTGGTTCGGTATCCACTTTAAGCCACAGATCCCGGTATAATAGGACTGTAGGGCGTAGGATTGACAAACCTACCCCTTAAAGAGTCAGCGTCAAGGAACCAAGTCAGACTTCTACCTACGAGTGCTTCATAAGAACAGAAGCTGCTCCCCTTTCTCTTCTTTCATGAGCCAAACGGGTTGATTGACTTAGTCTAGATGTTGTCTACCAAGTGGGATAAGAATCAACATAAATTTTTATTTACATCACATGCCAATCGATATTCTCATGCACCACAAAAGTTCAGTGAAACTACTAACTAGTATGAAGTGAAAAATATTTTTTACGTATATTTATGTAACGTAGGAAAAGAATTAAAAATTGCATCAATTAGAAAATAAACATGCTTTATAATTATTTTTTCAAATTTTTAAATGTGTTTATTATTTGTAATGCATGTCAGCAAACATGCTCTATTTTCTAATTGCAATTATATAATTTTGTGAATCATTATTTTATTTCTAAAAAGAAGTCATTTAAAAAAGTAATCATTTTTTTTTTTAATGATCTAACTTTTTATAATGAATAATGATATTTAATTTTAATTAATGACTGATTTTAGTTTAGAATTAAACAGAGAAATAATGACTAACGATATAAAAAGAATGAATAAAAAAAGAATTATATATATTTCATTAAATAGGTCTATACAAAGCCAATTATTAGAAATATTAATAAATTTGCCTGATACTATTAATAAGTTTGACTTCCTATGTTCAAAGCATTTTTATAACTAAATTTTATAAATTTTTTAATTTTTTTTTTTCAAAATTAAAATTAAAGCATCCAACAAATTATTAATGTTCTATTTTAATACAAATACTGTGATTTTTAGGATAATTTTTTTTTTGTGGAATGTTCTATATTATTGTGAAGAATGTAATAGATTTTAATAGTAATAGTAATAGTTTAAAATATAGAATGTAAAAAATATGTGCAACTTAGAAAATACATATCTATTTTTAATTAATTAATCGTAAAGAAATTTTTTATTATGCATTAATTAGAAAGTTGGAAAAAAGCGAATTAAATAAAGACATTTGAAAATTGTTATAATTAATTATATGCTAATAATAAACTCATGGTGTTAGATGGTAACTTATTCACTAAATTTAAATAATATATATAATCATTACCAAATAAATAATGATTTATTTATAATTCAAAGAACTTTTAAAGTAGGTCAATCAATGTTCTAAATTCGGCATGACTACTTCATGTCTGAAAGAGAAGCTATTTAGCAATGATTTTCCGGAATCATGACATAACGACTTCATTAGCCAATTGTTCAAAGATAACTTTCCAATAATTGTCATTCATTACAACAATGCAACAGATTTCCGTCTGCATTATTTGCTCGCTTGTTGTCCTAGCGCCATTTGTTCCACCTCTTCTTCATTTCACTTGGGCTCAATCAATCTTAATGAAGTTTCGTTCGTGAAGAATGGCAACGCCGAAATCGTTGAGAATGAGTGGCTGAGGAAAGGAAATAATCTTCCGGTTTCCATGGCAACTCTGGTGACGTCAGTAATTCTAACAGTAGGTGGGGAAATGGAGGACTTGTCGCTCATTTTAAGGGGTAAAAGCAAATACTACGAAGAGGGGGAAACCAAGATATTATCCCTTTACGTGTAATCTGGGCTGATTGAATATTAACTAGGCTGTGAAACATTGACAAGTGTTGAAAAGTTGGGTAATTTTTAACAGGTTTAAAGAGCTGACATTATTTTCAATTCTTGAAGGTTTTTAATAGTTAATTGAATTATGCTTGAATTAGAGGTTAAGTGGAGATCAAGAATTTAAAAAATCAAAACTGTGCATATTTTATCTGTATTGAAATCGTTGTGTAATAATAATTTAAATTAATACGTGAAATGCTGTAAGTAGTTTTTAAAAGATAACTGATGATTATACTTATGAGAATAATCGTTAGCAATAATTAATGATTTCTTAAAAGCACACTGAAGTCTAATTATTTTCATTCTTCATTTGTTCATTTAAGTTCTATGCAAAATTGGTTTAAAACAGTGACTGAAATTGAAATTGCGGGCTATTTGTGATTGTTGCCATTTTTTTTTTCACGCTAGGTGTTATTTACTAATTTTAAATTGCTCATTAAATATAAAAATAAATTTTAATTTGCTGATTAAATTTTGCCAATTTTATTATTTTAATTAAACATCCTTATTAATTTTGGTTTGTTAACGATTATTAATTAAGGGGCCTGATGGCCGCATAAGTAACACTGGTGCTCAGTGTCACAGATTTTGGTTTCGAGTATCGGTGGTGCCATGGATGTTTGAAGTAGGTCGGATTCCACCTTCAACCGTAGGTTACAGTCTAATATGATTGTTGCCGGTAGGACTGACAGCCCAACCCCGTAAAAAGAAAACACCTCCTGTCTCAAAATTTGCCAATAAGCAAACGGTCTTGGCCCTCAATGGGGATGTTGCGCCAATGAAGAAGAATGATTAATTAAATTAATTAATTCTGTAGTATTATTAGTTTACCAGTTAAAAGTTGATCGTAAATTGCTATCAAATTATTTTTAATTCTGCTTTTATGCTTAATTCCTCTTATAATTTTTATTCTAAAAATCAGTTAATTTATCATATTTTTATTGTCAATAATATATATATATATATATATATATATGTGTGTGTGTGTGTGTGTGTGTGTGTGTGTGTGTGTGTGTGTGTTGCTGTATTAATATGTTAATTGTAGTTAATTTAAATTGAAAGTTTTAAAAGGGACTGCGAGACATCAAAAAAATTTATACACTGCTGCAAAAAATCGTTAATAAGCCAGAACAATTGAATCCGCTAATATTTCACTTTAATTTTTTGTTCACCGTCTCTGATTCATGATTGTATCACCATTTAAAAACTATTCTTGATTTTTCATGCATTTTATAAGTAAGCGCTTTTTATTTTAAGTTTTTATTGATGAAGCTGTCAAATGCATGAAATATTTCCATATTTCTCGAAAATAATAAAAAATATATAAAAAAATTAAAATATATATAAAAAAAATAAATTTATCTTTATAAAAGTTTTTATCTAACAAACTAAACAAACTGGAAAATATCACTTTTCCAGTAATTTAATTTACAATAGTATTTTCAGGATAAGGAAATAAAAAAAATTTATCCAGTTCATGCATTATTCATATGAATTTTTACTCAAAAGATCAAATTACTTGAAAGTGCTTTAAGTGTAAAAATGTGCTTTTGAATTTACATAAAGATAAATAAAAGTTTTAATACAATTAGTTAAATTGTTTTAAAAAGTACATACTTTGTTGAATTTGACTTTTTATTGAGGTGTTCATTGTTCACTTTATATACTTTTAATATTTTTTGTTAATGCATATTGTTCACTTTAAATGTTTCTTGAAAAACAAAAGGGAATACATAATTATTCCATTATAATAAATTAGGCTTTTTATGCCTAACTCGAGACCCAGTGCAACGTAAGCTGCTGGGATTTTAGGGCCGAAGTTCAATCCGCTTTTTCACACTATATTGCAGAAATCCTTTATAAATAATTTTCATTCATTTTTTTAAGTTTATCTGGCGCCATCTATTGGTAGATGTATGCAGCTTAAATCTAAAAAAACTAAAAAAAAAAACTAATTAATTGAATTTAATTACTGAATTAATATTTAAAAAACTGCATTAAGATCCAGTGTCACCCACTACAAGTTCCAAAAAAATGTATTTGAGCATGTACAGGGAAATGTATATTGAAATGTATAGGGAGAACAAGATATATAATAGAAGGAATTGAAAAAAAAAACTAAAATTAGTTAATTAAATTTAATGAATGAATTAATATTTGAAAAACTGCATTCACATCCAGTGTCATCCACTACAAATTCCAAAAAATGTATTTGAACTGGAGTGGATGAATAATAAGCATTTTATTAACGATTGGAAATTTGTACAAGATATATATAGAGAGAGTGTGAGCTAATAGAAGGAATTGAAAAAGGGAGGCTCGATATGACGTTCAATTGATTTGTGATGTTCAGCATCCTGTATCGTTAGTTGGACAACCTGGGGAGTATTCCGGATATTTTTCCCATGCGATACGCAAATGCGGGGTAGTTTCTCAAAAGAGGGCTCCCGAATGGCACTGTCCTCCTTCAACGTCACGGAGCCAAGACAGACTTTTACCTACGAATGCTTCATCACAACAGAAGCATCCTCTGTGTCCTGCAGTGCCGGACGAACATCCCATGAGTGGAATGAAAGGGGACACATTGATGGAGGAAAAGAAGTAGCTTCTGTTGTGATGGAGCACCCGAAGGTAGAAGTCTGACTAGGCTCTGTGACGCTGAAGAAGGAGGGCAGTGCTGAACCTCAGCTTTAATGTTCACAAAGTGGCGCACGGGGCCTCAATGGCCGAGTGGCTGGCGCTCTGGCGCTTGATACCACAGGTTTCGGGTTCGAGTCCCGGTGGTTCCATGGATGTTTGTATTGGCTCGGAATCCACTTTAAACTGTAGGTCCCGGTCTGTTTAGTCTAAAGTGTGCACAAGATGACCGTAGAGCGACGAACCAAACCAAGCCACCAGCGGGCACGTTGCCACGAGTTGGGCAAAGTATAAATATTGAAATGATGAATATGTCTTTACATATAAATGATGAATGCTTTTTTAAATTAAAAATTCTGAATACGTAATCACGGAAATGCAGAAATGCTAAATGTGCATTTAAATTAATAATATTAACTAAAAAATATTTATTTCTGTCAAACCTAAATTCTAACAAGTTAATGAAAGTAATGAACAAGTTAATTATAAATAAATGCTAAAATCGTGAATGCATTATATATAAATGGTGAAATGATGAATGCATATTTACTCATAAATGGTGAAATGACGAATGCATATTTACATATAAATGGTGAAATGACGAATGCATATTTACATATAAATGGTGAAATAATGAATGAATATTTATGTTGAAATAAGAAATGTATATTTAAATTATTGCAAAAACATATTCACAGATAAATACTAAAACGGGCAATGTATTTTTAAATGAATAATGTAATTTTTTTTAAAAAATGTCACATTTTTACGATCAAATCAAATGTTTCTAAATTCTTAAGATATTTCCGTTAAGTTCTAATTTGATTAATTAGTTAGAAAAGTAATATCATAGTTAATTTCTTTACTATTCTTACAGAAAGAGAGTTTTGAATCGATAAAAGCATGTTATCTCAATCTGTGTGCGAATTTGGCTGATGGTTGTTGTTTGCAATAATCCTGCAATCGGAAAAATGATCGATGTGTTTGCTGAAATCTTACGTGGAACGATCATCCTTCAAAATCAGAACTCCCTGTGCTCGTGGCTGATTAATTGACTCAGGTGTCCGAAACGGGTATGCAATCGAAAAAGATTAATTGGAAAAATGTCTGATATTAATGAGCATAAGTCATTTCTTGGAGTATGGATTACATATGCTGCTATTTTTCAAGCTATTATTGAAGATAATAATGAATTCGCAGAATTTATTTTAATTTCTTTGATTTGTTCTTGTTTAAGTAGAATAAAGAGTCACCATTTATCATAGTCGAAGTATCCTGGCAGATACAGCATTGAGAACTAATAAATTTGTTTTTATTATCTTCAACATGAAGCAAACCTTCATGGCCACTCAAATAATGAGTTTATCGCTACGCGCATCCACCATTTTTCTTCCTTTTCTACAGCAAACATGTTCACCGAAAATCATACACATCAGAAATTTATTTGTGAAGAAGCAAAACCGATATGATTCAATTACATGCGATATAAACTTAAAAGGAAATCGGTTCAAGACCTAATAAACGAAATGCACTGAAGCCAAATGTGTTTTAATAAACTGAAGCTTCCCATGTCTACTCCAGGTATGTACACGATAAATCTGTAAAATTTAAATAATTTTGCTTCGGCTGGAAGAAGAGGCTGTACAAACATCATTGACATGATCGTTGGAAAATGTTCTTTCTAAATTATAAAGTACAATGTGGTGTTGCATGATCGGCACTCTGTGTAAAGCTGTATATGCTGCATTTAAATGCAAATGTTTATTCAATACACATTTAGTCCTTTTCTTAAAATTCATAAATTTAAAATTTTCTCCTAAAAGTAGTGCAAATTTAAATCTATTCATAATTGCGATAAAAGCCTGCACAAAAAATGTGCCAAATTTGAAAAATAAAATGCATAAACTATATAGAAATTCTATGCTACTGATTTATCTGATTTACTTTAACTTAATTTTTATTTACTGATTTTTTAATTTAAAATAATTTTTTTTCTTTTACCCTAATTTTCGACTGTTTTTTATAAATTCAGTTTCTAACTATCAAATCTTACAGATTTTTAATCTGATTTTCTGATCAGCCCTTTAGAAAACAAATTTTTTTCCCATTTAACTTATAACCATTAACTTTTTTTAACTCAGAAATCTTGCACGCCGTGTTATCCAAACTGTGCCACATCTTAATTATCAAAACTTCAAAGTTTTTTATTCGTTTGATTTCAGCCGTAGTTTGATTAATTATTCATAGAATTTGTTTTTATGGTCGATGTGCGAATTTTTTTTAATGTTTCTGGGCCAAAATGGTAATTTATCATACTGGGAAATAAAAACAAATTCATGGAAAAACTCTCTCTTTTTTTTTTATTCTTCTTGTGTTAAACGTTTGATTAAAAAAAAAAAAAAAGGTAAATATCCAAAAAATTTCAATTTATGCAACCTTTTATTAATTGAATTAATCAATGTTTAAGACAGGAAAGAATGTACATATGCTAAACATTCAAAACTTATTTTAATAAAAGACATTAAACAAAACAGATGACAGATTATGTTCAGATTAAATAATAATTTTTTTTGCTATGACAATCGTAAAAAAATTAACCATCTGTTCTATTTCTCAGTAAAGCATTTTAATTAATTGCCTAAAAGAAATTTTCCTAGGATATAGATTTCAATAATTTAATTCTTTATACAACCATTAGTTTCTCTATATCTTAATACGTTTATTACATTATATGACTTAATGAATTCACTGTAGTGTGCAGGCTAGGCAACCCGATTGTAACTGGGTGTGATTGGGTTGAGATAATTGAGGCATCGGTGTGAGATTTCGCAGCTTTATTGACACACGCACATACGCACATGTATAGATTCGTGCAAGGATTCTACTACTAAGCAGAAAACTCGATACTCAGCTATGCGGAGGGTGCGCCAAATATACTTCCTCTCCGGATGAGAGTTCAACTATTGTGCCTGGAAGCGAAAAATATATTTTTCTCGGGATGAGAGACTGTAAATTACACGTTTCTCAGCAGGAGCTTAAGCAGCACTGTACTTCCTCTCGGGTGAGAGTCTCGAGGTCTACTGACAATTTCTCCTGAACCCTACAGGAGGCGCTCTTTCCAGTGTATAAGCACTGTTACATTAACTAGATTCACTAAACTCTTTGTTCCAATGAAACATTTGGATAATAAGCTTAATATCGCTGTTTTGTTTTAAAATAAACATACTAAGTACTAGTAAACAATTACATTAAATGACGACTCATTGACTTAATTGAATTCACTTACACGACTCACAGAACTCATTGTTATCATGAAAATATGCAAACTTTCTTAATTTTGTACACTTGTGTGTATTCTTGAAATTATATTCCGTCGTATTATATTTCTTAATTATTATTCTGTGACGACAGCTGTGTTCGTTATAAAACTCAGGTTAATTTTTCATTGGTAATGCATAATGCGAAACATTTTGTAGTACAAAAAGTTTTATTATAATAATGAATAACAGATATGTCTAGCACATTGAATCAGTGAGAGGTTAGTTATGCCGGTATGTGCTTTAATGTCAGAGTGAATGAAATTTTCATATTTCACCCGAATTCAAATGTAGAATTCAATAATTAGTTATTTGTAAGTTAAGGAGTAGAAGACTAACAATACTAATTTGTTATTCTTCTACCCATGCTAGAAGACTAAAAATGCATTACAGTGAAGTTTACGATATAACTTTGTCAAAAAAATCCTTTTAAAATAATTTTTAATGTTGTTTTCTGAAAAATTTCAAAAGGGAGCTTAAATTAATATTTAATATGTGTTCGATCGATAAATTGTTCTTAGCCTAAAGTATTCATTTAAAGTTTCGTTTCTCTTTTTATGCAAAATTTTGTTAAAAGAATAAATTGTTCTTAATTTCTAAAGTATTCTTTTAAAATTTCTCTTTATGCTAAATTTTGTTTAAAAATAAATTGTTCTTAATTCCTAAAATATACTTATAAAGTTTCGTTTCTCTTTATGCTAAATTTTACAAAATAAAATAAATTGTTCTTAGTTCTTAAAGTATTTTTTTTTTTTTAATTTTCTTTTTCTTTTTTGTGCTAAATTTTGTTTAAAGAATAAATTGTTCTTAATTCTAAAGTAATCTTTTAAATTTTATTTTCTCTTCATTTTAAATTTTGCTCATCGAAAAATTTTTTCTCAATTCCTAAAATATTCTTTTTTAAATTTCAGTTTCTCTTTATGCTAAATCTTGTTAAAAAATGGTATTTAAATGTAAGCTTTGTCATAAAATGAATTACCAAGTTACTAACTCTTTCCATTATTCTTAGAATTATTAAAGCATTCTTTTAAAACTGGCCTCTCTAATTTATGGTTCGAACCTTTGTTTCAAAACTTAATGAATACTGTTTGCATAGTTTCAATGCGTTAGAATTGATGTCCTTTAATTCAATACAATCGAAATTAGCATTCAGACATATATTTACCAAGAGGAAACCGACAGGAAAAAGCAACTTTCAGGAGAACTGTTAATGAACCTGGAACAAAAATTAACATCCGGACTGGTTATTTTAAAACCAAAAGTTAGCACAGGTTTTTTCAGGTTTGAGGAAATCATTTGATGTAATGAAGCATGTTTAATACCAGAGGTCGCCTACTAGAGTAGTTAATGAGAAACGCTCCGGATTAAAGCGTCAGCCAAATTATTCAAATGAGGTGAGGTGTTTGAGTAGCATGATTAGCAGTCAATTACTACTGGAAATTCTATGAGTTGAGGCCCGTTGAATACCAATACATTCTGTGTTTTTCGTGTATTAGTAGCATGCTAATTTATTTTTCAGATCCCAAAAACATTAAATAGTAACAGTAGATTAAATTATTAATCTGAATCTTCAAAAGATTTCGTCAAAATGCACAAACCTTTGCTTTGCAAATAATTGTTCTATAAAATTATAGCCAATGAAAACTATAAACAAAGTTTTCTTTTACTTAATCATGAAAAATTCATTCCTGAATAGTTATGTTGTTAATTGCTATGTTATAATATCTATCCAGTTGTTGAAAAACTAGATGTTTTTTTGGAGTTTTAGTTGTAGTTTTTCTGTATTAAGGAAATCTTAAATTATTCTTAGATAAGCTTATTACATCTAAAATACTTTTTAACTTTTATGAATTATTAAAATTTATAAACTTAAAATGCATTAGGTATTTCATAATTCGCTGATTTGAATTATGGAAATTTTCAAAATTATAGAACTTTTCTTACATATAGAATTAGAAATAATTTTAAATTATCCCATCTTTTAAATTATTTATTTTATGATTAACATTCTATGGCGTTATATGAAAGCTTTATTTCTTTTGAATGTTGAAATACACTCATGTCCATAAATTAAAGATAATGAAGTTCAGACAAAGAAAGAGACAGAAACAAAACAAATTTGATTTATTTGTAAAGTCTATTTATTAAACAAAAGGTAAAAAACAAAAAAGATGCTATATGTTTGACTAATTAATAAAATTATGATTTTTACTCCCTGGAACAAATTTCTAAAAAAGAACCTATTTACAAAAAACATTATAACATGGTTAGTATGATGGTTAATATGGAGTATGTCTCCCGGACGATGCAATACAGGCCTTACAACGCCTAGGCATGTTGAGTATCAAATTATCAATCTGATCTTGGGGAATATTACACCACTCATCAAGCAATGCCCTCCGAAGTTCCGAAGTTCCGGTTGACAGGTGGGAGAGGGTTGACGGGCTGCAATTCGTCGGTCAAGCATATCCCACACATGCTCTATGGGATTCAAGTCCGGTGAGTATGCTGGCCAATCCATACGGGTGATATCCTCCAATTGAAGGCATTCGTCTACAATGTTTGCACGGTGAGGACGGGCGTTATCATCCATAAACAGAAATTCAGCACCCATGGCGCCCCGAAACAAACGTACATGTTGTTCCAGAATGACATCCCGATAGATGTGACCTGTCATTGTTACACTCTGAACATGCAGGTCAGTTCTAGAAACAAGAATAATTCCTCCCAAACGAGCCATCCTGCACCACCGTAACGGTGTCGTTCAATGGTGTTCTCTTGGTGGTAACGGGTACCTGGCTCTCTCCATATGAAAGTCCGGCGAGAATCAGACTGTAAATTAAACCTGGACTCGTCGGAAAACATCACACAAGACCACTGTTGCGGTGTCCACAATGCATGCTCTACTCCAGGTTAATCGCAGGCGACAGTGAGTTGCGGTAAGTGGAACACATCTGACAGGCCTACGAGCATATAAACCAATGTTCCCTAGGCGTCTGTACACGGTCTGCCTTGAAACTGTCGTACCGGTAGCTGAAGAGAGCTGACGAGACAGGTCTGATGCTGTGCTCCGTCTGTTTCTTTTGGAAGTAACTGCTAAATACCGGTCCTCATTCGGCGTTGTAACTCGGGGGCGACTTGAGCTGTAACATCTACTCACATTACCATCATCTTGGAATCGTTGCCAAAGCCTGGAGATGACACTCTGGGCGATTCAAGTTCCTCGGATATATCCAGCTAGGTACGTCCACATTCCAGTCGTCCGATAATTCTACCACGTAAAAAATCATCCAAATGCTTCCTTTGTGCCATAACTATGCGGTTATTGCACTAAAAGGCTTTTAAAGCGCTTGTGAACAATTTTACTTCTTTGCCACCATTCTTTATATACCCTCTCTTACACTCTCTTCATTGTGACGTACTATCCGCCCATCTGGTGGTTTCTGCATATTCTTCTTCAAGATGTGTGTGATAATTCTACAGGTGAAATTTTTATTTTAGAGTTCAATTTCTGTGTGATTCTGAATTATCCTTAATTTATGGACATGAGTGTAAAATGGATATTTTAGCCAAATATATATATATATATATATATATATATAAAATTAAAAATACACAGAAGTTATTACAATAAGTACCATTGCTTTCAATATTTTCATCTTTTCATTCGTTTTTCGTCTTTTTTATTCATTAATTTACGATTATAGTTAGTTTCTTTGACCACTTTCAATGTTTTCGTTGGTTTATTATTATTTTTTTTAATTTCTTTCACGGGCTGTTCTGATTTGTTTACCTAAATTTCTTACATGTGCTTTTTTTAATAAATTTCGTTCACGTGCCTTTTCTATAAAATCTTTTGGAATTTATAGAAAAGTCACTAATTTTAGACGAAAACTAGTGAACATAATTTATCTGAATATGATTTATTGATCTTTTTCTTCCTTCGTTTGTGAAAAATTGCTGTTATAAGTTTTGTTCTTGCATTAAATTCTAAATTTTATAGGATTGTCGTGTTGAAGAATTATTTCTATTATGTTTATCAATACCTGTTGTTTTTCATGCAAAAATATATTTAACTGCTGACAGCAGACTTCTGTGATTAATTTTTGATTGTCACATAATAGTTCAAAATGAGCAATTCCTGTCGTTATCTCCCCTACACTAAAAAAACGAATATGTTTTGGATGCATACCAGACAATAGGCCTTGAATTTTAGCTGGCCTTGAATTTAATAGGCCTTGAATTTTAACTCTTCTTTTACACTTATAATTATTATAAAAAATCCGATTGTTTATCATAGACATGAATATACTTCAATTTTAGCTGTCGCTCTTCTTTTACACTTATAATTATTGTAAAAGACCCAATTATTTATCATAGACTGATTAATAGAAGTGAATTTTGGCTACTACTCTTTTTTTATACTTAACGCGGCATGATGGCCAGTTGGCTAGAGCTCTGGCCATCGGTACCGGGGCTTCAAGTTCGATTCCTGGCGATGGCGTGGATGTTTGCTAGTGGTTTGGAATCCCCGTTAAACTGTAGATCCTAGTCTCATTAACCCAAAGTGTGCAAAAATTGACCGCAGAGCGACAAAAATCTCTTAACATTATTAAAAAAGACCCAATTGTTTATCATAGTCTGATTAACGGACGTGAATTTTAGCTATTATTATTTTTTTTACGCTTAACATTATTATAAAAGACTGTTTGACATTTGACATTGTTTATCATAGACTGATGAATTTTAATGTAACAGATCGTTTACACTTAACATTATAAAAGAATCAATTATTTATCATAGACTGATGAATAGACTTGAATTTTGGCTACTACACTTCTTTTACATTTAACATTATTATAAAAGATCCGATTGTGTATCATAGTCTGTTAAAAGTTGAATCGGTATTATCATTTTCTACACTTATCCTTCAAAAAAATGGAACAAACTTCCTTTATAACTTGATATTGTAATTAATATTCCAAAACGTATATTAAATTAATGTTCATCTCAGAAAAATAATATTTATAAAATTTTTAACATATAAATATGCGCTTGAAATATAGCTAAATAATTTTCCTGGTAAACATTTACTACATGAAATAAATTCTTCTTTGACCATATTCCTTTCATATCTCCCCTATACTAAAATGAATATTTATTGGATGCAGACCAGACAATAGGACTTGAATTTCGGCTGCTACACTTTTATAACTTAACTTTATTATAAAAAATCCAATTGTTTATCATAGGCTGATGAATAGACTTGTATTTCGGCTGTTACTCATCTTTTACACTTGACATTATTATAAAAGATCCGATTCTTTATCAACTGTTTATCAAGCCTTCTAATATATAAATTTAAAAATCTATTTGTTTTGTTTGTTATTTATTCATACTCTCAGCGTTCAATCTATCAAATTTATCTGTATGATTTAATAAGACTACTTTAAAAACATGGAGATTCTCCTTTGATTTTCACCCTTTAATTCTCTCTCTTAGATAAGAAAGCTCGGATGCACTTTTATGGCGTTTTTTATAGCTCATAACGCCCTAATTCTTATGGTATTTTCAATTTTCTTCTACGACCTATATAAAGGGTTTGAAAGGCAGGAAGGGTCAATGTTTGGAGTCAAAAACATTTCAGTATATTGCACAAAAAGATAACTATTATATATGGTGTATATTTAGTTAATCTTTTTGAGTGTTAAAATGTAAAATATTGTTTATCTACTAAAGATGGATCTACTTTTTTTTTTTTTTTTTAAAGACACAGAAGGTTTGTTTGTTTTTTTTTTTAAGAAAAAAAAAAAACCTTCTTTGAAAAGAATATTAATACAAACAAAACCATTTCTGAAATTTCTAATTATTTCATTTCTGTTGCCTTATTTCTCTTGTTGTATCATTTATTCTCAGTAGCCTGAGAAATACCGAATGATTGCGCTGGTATGATGTAAAAAGTCGTATGATGTAGTCGTGTAAGTAAGCTAGAATGATGTAGTGATGCATTCGGATTATCTTGTTCTGCATTATCGTTGCACTGAAATGTCTTATTGCCATTCTTTCCAAAACATGATGGTTGTTCAATTAAAAATTTTTTAGATTTTTAAAAGCAAATAATTCAACATTTTTAAGTAACGTAAAAACTGAATCTCTACCACAAAAAAGGTTTTCACTAGAGGGGATGAATGATCATTTGAATAACATATTTATTTACTAAAAATAAAGTTGCCGCATTTAAAACGAACTTCTAAATATACAATTTTAAGAAGGTCATAACTAAATATAAAATATTTAACCTATGCATGGACAACTAAATGATTTTATATATACAGCGGTCGCATCGACTCACTAATATTCGAGAAATTGATTCCTAACTGTTATTACCAGAATCTGCCTGATTGTCAATGGCTAGACGAAATGTCAGAGTTCTACAGAGAAAATAACTGTCAAGTTGTTTCTGCTTTTATTTATTTTCTTCTGGACACTGAAGTAGCTATATTATTTGCACACATTTGTAACTTATAATTTGTAATTGTTAATTTTCGAATATTTAATTTTTAGCGTAATAAAATTCAATGAACCTGATTTGAGTTATAAACAAAGCACAAAATATCCGTAGCACTTTAAAGAGCACATAATTAAAAACGAATTTCTAAAATAATCATGGGATCACGATTTGAATAGTAGATTTAGCTACTATAAAGATTGCTGTCCCTTATGGAAATGAACTTTTCAGTACACAATTTTTAAAAGGTCACAGACACATATCGTTTTAACATATTTAATCAAATTATGTTTCATCCACATCAATGCACTTTTGCCCTCGATTGCAAAGCAGTTTTATGCCGATTTCAAAGAAAACCTCTATTTTAGAGTCAATAAATTCAGTAAAGGTTACTTTCATGGCTTCATGAGACATAGCGCGTATTCATAATAAACGTTTTCAAATGTTTATTGTAATAGTTTAGGGTGGATGAACCAGAATCTTAAATACCAACTCGTGACTTGTGAAATGTGAGGTCCAGCGTTATCATAGAGAAGAATACGCAGAGCGCGTATTCATAATAAACGTATTCAAATGTTTATAGTAATAGTTTAGGTGGATGAACCAGAATCTCAAATACCAACTCGTCCAATTTTTGTAGAGTGACTTGTGAAATGTGAGGTCCAGCGTTACCATAGAGAAGAATAACGCTTTTTTTCAATTCGCCAACATGGTTCTGATGACGATTATTTCTAATGGGCAATAACAATTCATTGACAGTAATATGCGCATTAATTATTTTACATATTCCTAGGAAGCTGTAATAGATGACTCTCCTTTGACACCACTATGCCGTCACCATTGTCTTCTTTAGATGTAAACATGGTCTGGGTATGTGTTTAGGTTTTTCGTCGGCAATCTACTATTTCCTAAGCTTTTACGATTATCATATATTTCATCACAACTAATGATACGGTCCAAAGAAGGGACAATTTTTGTACTGTATACTCAATGCAATTTTTACCTATCTCTTAACTGTCAAATTTTTCTCACCTTTTTTCAAACGCTGCAAGTTGTCTTAAAACTATTTATATGCCTATTTCAAAAATCAACAGAAAATTCTCTAACAGTTATTCTAAGGTTATCTTTAACTTTTGCTTTCAGAACATCATTAGAAATGACACTTTTAGCTCTTTCCCTGCTGTCATTTTCTAAGCTCATATCTCTCGATTTAAACTACTGAAATCATCATATCATTGTTAATGCATTATTTGTATCATTCCTAAATATAGAAATAATGTTCGTGTTACTTGGATATCAGAATATTCAATGTTATATACATATAGAAAATATCCTTATTTTGTGAGTCACCATGCTTTGTTTAAGATTTTGTAACAATTTTAACACTTATATAAGGACAAAATATATCATGTAGAGCATAGAATAAGCAATAAAATGGTATATAACACTTACTTAACTTAATATTCGCATATGTATATATTTTTTATAGAACTTCAGCTAATATTAAAAAGTTTATTTCACTTATGTGGTGGTGATCTGTATATTAGCAGACAAACAAATCCTATATATATATATACATATATCTATATATAGATATATATATATAGATTTGTTTGTCCTCTAATCCAATTAGCAGAAGTCGTCACGTAACGGCATGTGTTGACGGAGAGTTTCCTCCATGTGTGGGAGTAATGAACTCTGAACTTTGACCCCAGGAAAAGAGGACAGGGCCCATAAGAGCAAGGTTGGCGTTCGGCAAGAGCGGTTAGCTGCGTGAAGCACCGAGAGGATGGAATCTAAATAATTAAATACTGTAAATAATAATGTGTCATTAAAAATGGCTAAAAAGGAACGTCCAGTTTCTTCATTTTTTTTTTTAAATTACCTCTAAGTCATTACATTATACCATATATATATATATATATATATATATATATTTCTGTGGTGGAAGGGTTTTTTAAAATAAGAAGATATGAGAAATGGAATAGATGCCATATAAATTATCATTTCCATTATTTCGTGTCCATTGTTTGCCTTTATGTTTTTTAATCGTTTTTGTGAAATAATGAGTGTGACTGAATTAGAACTGTAAATTATTTGGAATAAAAGGTGTAAGAGGACTAAAAACATTTTTTTCCTTTCCTACCCAGACTAATTTAGTAACTTTTAGAAAAGTTTTCTGCTCGTAATTTTGAACCATTGCTAAGTTCAGATGGATTTAAATTTCACGTTGAAATTTTAATTCTATGTGATGAAAGTTAGAATTTAGAATGTTAGGTTTTGATAAAATTCTTATAACCGAAGATTATGCAAGATATCAGTTTCATTTATAAAGTCTAAGACTTTATAAATGACCATTTGTTTGGTTCACTTTTATATTAAATATTTGTTTGTTTATTTTTATTAGTAATCAAATTAATGCATAAATTTATCTCTAAACATTCTTTGAATATCACAGAAAACGGAAAAAAAAGTGCAAATTGCTTATCCGACTATGTGTGCGTGAAAGAAAAGAAAACAAACAACATTTAAGCATGAAGAAAGAAAACATGTGTGATGCATTATTCAGATGAATATATAAAATAAGATAAAATAAATCATTCTTATGTATTCTTCTATTAAAAATGCATTTTTAATGGCCAGCAGCGATACATTTGACATTCCTTTTATGAAAATCTTAAAATTTCGAAGAACATTCATTGTCATGTGACACTAAACCATGAAAATGTAGAGCAAATATTTATTATGTATGCATAAGAGTACAAAAGATAATGCATGCTGTTGGTACAATTCATAGTGAAACAAATGCCTTTGAAATTTATGCATGCATACTATTCTCGAAATTGCACAAAGAGCTATAGATCTTATTATAATAAATGTAAGCACTTCCGAAGGAGTAAGAATTACTTGGAGAAAAAGAGGAAGAGTTGATGTAATATTTTTATATGAATTAAAATGTCAATTTTTAACATAAAACAATATTTTAATTTTTGTTAATAATTTTCATCATAGCTTAAATTATTTAAAAATAAATTTTAATATTAATAATATTATTTTAATATAATAATTATATTTGATGTAATTTTAATATAATAATAATATTTAATATAATTTTAATATATATTCATATTAAAGTTGCATTGAAAAGTTTAAAATCGTAAAGCATAGTATAAAAAAATTTTTTCGGAATTATGTTTAAGTTTGAATTTTTTATTCATCCTAAATATTTAATTTTATTCTGATTAAAAATAAATAATATTTAAAAAGCGTTTTATTTTGAATGTTTCTTTATTTTATTTTATTTATTTGATAGATAGCATTTGGTTTGAAATAAGTTTCTTGCGGAATTATTGAAAGCATATTAATAATAAATATTTCACACATTTTAATTTAAACAAAATACGAAAGGTAATTTAATCGTGTAAAACAAATAAACGGGCCTCATGGCCGAGTGCCACATGTTTCGGATTCGGGTTCCGGTGGGGCCATGGATGTTTGTGGTAGTTCGAAATCCACTTTAAATCGTAGGTCCCGGTCTAATTGACTACTGGGTGTTGGACGTAGGGCTGACAACCCTAACTCGTAAAAAGAAAAATACCCCCCGTTTCGGAATCTGCCATTAGGCAGATGGATTTGGTCCACCATGGGACTGTGGTGCCAATAAAGAAGAAAAACAAACCAGCAGGAGACAAAAAATAAACAGAATTCAAAAGAATCAGTAAATATGAAAAGATTTCACAAGCAGCATTTGCTCCATCCCAATCTTCGTCAGTGTCAGAAACTATGTCATTAGAAAAATCTTCTAATAACAACATTGTAACCGAGTATATTGATAAAGAAATGAATTTTCAAACTGACATATTTTTTAATCGAATTTATTTATAATTAAATATTCAACCTTATTACAATACGTTTTTAAACAATTTTGATGAAATAATTTAAAACATTTGCTTGAAAGTCTTTCTTAACTGATTTTATTTAACTATAGTTTTAATCATTTATACGACTGTTGGCATATTAAAAACTATATGTGCAGATGGGCAAAAACTGGCTCTTGTGCCATAAAACACCTTCCAACCAAATTGTATATATATATATCTCCTTTCTGACATCAGAATAATGTACAAGATGATTATTAAAAAAAATAAAAAAAAAAATCTCATATATGAGTTTCTAGGTATCATACAGTTCTCAGAAACTGAATGAAATTTTGGTTTAAAGTATTTTGATGCATGCGCTCACGAATGTTATAAAAAACAATACTTAAACTTTAACAATAAGGGGATACCTGAAATCTAAATTATATGAATTTTAATCCGTAAACTGCATCGGATTTGAAAGATGGCATCTGACGTCAGGTTCCAACACTCTTGCCACTGTGCGTGTTTCAGTGCTATCTACCATCTGCCGCATGCAAAAGTGCCATGGTTCATGATGGAGGTCACGTGGAAAATTTGGGGAACACATTAAAATGTTTGCTTTCTATTGCTTCCCGCCTTTGGTAATTATTTTCACTTTTCTTCTTAGTCTGTTTAGAGCGGTCAATTTTGTACTGAAAATACAGTTCCACAGATATTTAGGCTTTTTCACTATAGAAATTATATTCCAATATAAAAAATAGATGTTGCTATTTGAAATTTTCGAAATTTTAAACAACATGATAATGTGATAAAATGAGGATTGTGACCATACAATGACACCATTTGTATGATATCATGAGTGAATTTGTGTTATTATTATTTATGTTTTTTTTTCAGTGTAGTAATTATATTCAAAATAAAAAAGTAGGTGTTGTTATTTGAACATAAATTTAGAACGTGTCACTGTAACAGTAGATTTAAATGTTGTTTTTCATATGATTGTTGAGCGCCTACATTCAAAATAATTTTTTGATTCAATAATTCAATTTCAGTCAATTTTTGTGAAAGATAAGATATCTAGGATCTCATATATCGAGAAACGTTTTTTTTTATAATCATCCTGTTCTTCTGAACATAAACAATACCTCATAAATTCAATTGTGCAAAAACGGGTGCAGAGTTGTTTCTAAAACTTAAGCACTTTTTTGCATAAGCAGAGACGAAACAGAAAAGCTGATTGAAAACCAACCCCCATGATAACACGCTTCCAACCGACTGCATTTTCTCAGGCCTGTTACACATAACAGGATTTCCCTTCCAGGATTTCTGCTGCTGTAAAAAATGAAAAGCTATACCAAAACAAGGAACTTATTTTTTTGTTTTTTGTTTTCTCTAAACCAGACAGAATTTGAGAGATGGTGGATAAAAAATGCATCCTGTGAGCAAAGGGGCCAAACGTTGTTGGAATACGTTTATGTTTCACAAATTGAAAAGGGCAGGCTGTGTGAAACAGGCATGAATCCGGCTGGAGTTGGGATGGGTACCGGATCTTCCGGTCGCGTGGCACGTGCAAAAGAATGACAAGTTGTAGCCTTTTTCTTTCAAGGTGTTTGTGAAAACTCAAGTGAATTGGGTCTGTGATTCGATTTCATGACGCGGAGAGTTTTTCTGGAGATTTGCTGATCGAAAGGTGGCCCTGAAAAGAAGATTCGATAAAAGCTGCGCGTTCTGTAATCCAACTAACATATCTTTGTCTCCTCTTCCTAGAAAATGTTAAAATCTGTTTATTTTAGAAAATATCAATACTTTTACAATTTTTTTAGGTTTAGAGTTTTAGCTTTGGTTTTACGTCTTAAAGCATATGATATATATCTGTGATATTTTATTTAGTTATCTTCAATGTGTAAGTTCAGTCTCTATATCAGTTCAGGAAACTATTTAAAAGAATAGAAGTCCTGTTACCATTCATGCTTTATTTAATTAGATATAAAAAATTACTAAATTTTTTTTTCTAATGAAAATCGTGTATTTTATTAACGGCAAGAAATAAATTCCAAGAAGGTATAAGTTTATGCTTCAAAATTTAGGAAAGTTGTTGTTCTTAATGCAACTGGCAGTGTATAAGATAGACACGCAAATACTCTTTTGGTGCCATAAGCAAGAGCCGCACTTTAGCCGTTACCTCAAAATTACACTACTGTCAGACAACGTGGAATGAAGATAGGCTAAGGACTCGAATACCGAGACTGTTTTTTATTATTTTCAGCGCTTAACATAAAAATACCTTTTTTGCAAAAACCAAACTTTCAGTCAATTTTTTGTGACGAAACAGGAGAAGCGATAAAATAGGTCTCATATACCGAGCCGATATGATAGATAGACAAGATATAATGAAAATGAAAGATTTACCAAAACACGGAACTTTTATTTCTGTTTTTTGTTTTTCTTCAACCAGATAGAATTTGAGATGGTGATAAAAATGCATCTTATGAGTGTAAGAGGCCAAGTTGTTGGAATACGCTAAGTTTATGTTAAACTTGAAAGTTCAGCTTGGGTGAAACAGGCATGAATCCGGCTGGAGTTGATGCAAGTACCGGATCTTCTCCGGTCGCGTGGTACGCAAGAATGACACAAGTTGTAGCTCCTTTCTTTTCTCTTGCAAGCCAGAAAACGCAAGTGAATTGGTCTCCGGCAGATCTGATTTAGTATGACGCGAGAGTTTTTCTGAGATTTAAGGATCGAAAGGTGGCTGCTCCCTTGAGAAGAAGATCTGATAAAAGCTGCGTGCGTTCATAATCCACCATATCTGTCTTCCTTTCCTGAGAAATGTTAAAATCTTGCCATTTTGAGAAAATATCAATGTTTTTACTCCTTTTAGGTTTGCTTTGTAGCCTTTGGTATTATACGTCTTAAAGTGTATGATATATATCTGTGATAGATTTTATCTTAGTTAACTAATGCAAGTTCAGTTCTGCCAGCTTCAGGAAACTATTATTTAAAAGAATAGAAGTGGATGTATGCCCATTCATGCTTTATTTAATTAGATATAAATCATTAACATTAAATTTTTCTACTGAGAAAATCGTGTATTTATTAACGGCAAGAAATAAATTCCAAGAAGGTATAAGTTCTCATCTTCAAAAAAATGTCTTTAGGAAATGTTGTTGTTCTAATGCAACTGGCAACAGAGACAGTTAATCTTTTATGCCATAAGCAAGAGCCGCAACAGCTGTTACCTATTTAGCACTACCTGCGACGGCACGTGAAGCTTGAAGATAGCTATAAGGACTCTAATATAGACTGTTTTCCATATATGACTTTTCGAGTTATTTAAAAATACCTTAAACCAAAACTTTCAGTCAATTTTTGTGGAATGGGATAAATAAGGTCCTCCAAAGTATAATTTCTTAGAGAATATGGATAGATAGATAAGATATAATGAGAGAAAGATGAAAGATGTACCAAGCAAAAACACGGAACTTTTTATATTTTCTGTTTTGTTTTCTTCAAACTGAGATTAGAGAATTTGAGAGATGGTTATAAAAAATGCATCTTTTTAGAGCAAGAGGGCCATACGTTAAATAAGTTTATGTTATTAATTAATTGAAAAGTTCAGTCATGTGAAACAGGTACGGAATCTGCAGGGGTGTTGGGATGGTTTCATAGATCTTCTCCGATCGCGTGGCACGCAAGGAATGATGTGCGTTGTACTTTTTCTTTTCTCTCGCCGGCTTCGTAGAAACGCAAGGAATTGGTTCCAGCGGATTCACTTCCGCGACGTGGTGGAGTTTTCTGGAGATTTGGGCGAGGGATCTGGAAGGTGCTGCTCCGGAGAAGAAGATTTGCTATAAAAATGCCGCGTATTTTAATCCACTATATCCTGTCTTCCCCTTTCTGGAAGTGTTAAAAATCTGTTTAGTTGAGAAAAAAATGCTCAATACTTTTTAATTTTTTTTTAGACTTAGAGTTTAGTTTTGATGTTAGTTGTTGTTTTGATATTATATCAGAAAAGTACCGTGTCCATATGCTAACACAACAAATTTTCAGGCTTTTTCAGCTTTCTTAGCAGTATTAATTTTGGCATGGACGTCGAAAAGTGTATGCAATACCCGTCATAGTTTATTCTGTTATCTGAATGTTTGCTCGGTTCTATCAGTCTAGTACTGTACCTCTAATGAAAATGTGTATTTGATGAATTAAGACATGAACAACCATGAAGGTATTAGTTCTCATCTTCTTAGCATTTAGAAATGTTGTTGCTTTTGTTCTATTACAGCTGGCAATACGGAAACAGTACATCTTTATACCAGCAAGCACATGGGCTGCACCGTGCTGTTACTCTCAGGAGTGAATGCACTTCCCCAGGGGCACACGTGTAGCTGGATGATAGGCCAAGGATTGTGCTATAACACGTCTTTTCATATGGTTTGATTTAGCATATCTCAAAATATACAAACCAAACTTTCATTCAATTTTTTGTGTGAATGGTACGATAATAAGGTCTCTTATAATGAGAAAGTTTTTTATTGTAATCATCCTGTACTTCTGAACATAAAAAATGCCCCAAATTCAATTGAGCAAAAATCCAGGGAAAGAGAGAGGGTGCTGTTTCTAAACTTAACACTTATTTTGCAAAGCAGATTGAAAACAATAAAGCTTGATTGAAACTAACTCCCATCATAGTACTGCTTCCACCAACTGATGAAAGTATTTCAAGTGGCCTGTTACCATAACAGAATTTCCTTCCGTGACTTGCAAGAAAAACAGAAAGCTATAGCAAAACACGGGAACTTATTTTTGTTTTTGGGTTTTCTTCAAACCAGACAGAATTTGAGAGATGGTGATACAAAAATAATCCTGTGAGGAAGGCCAAGCGTTGTTGAATACGTTTATGATTCATAAATTGGCAATGAAAAGGTAGCAGGCTGTGTGAAAACAGGCAATAATCTCTGTACTGAGTTAGATGGTTCAAGAGATCTTCCGATCGCCTGACACGTGCAAGGAATTAGCTGTTGTAGCTTTTCTTCAGGTGTTAGTGGAAACGCGCGGGGCGGAATTGCTGCCTGCCGTATTCGATTTGATGACGCGAATTTTTTTCTTGAGATTTAAGGATCATTGGCAGATACTCTGAGAAGAGAAGGAGATCTTACCATAAAAAAATGCTGCGTATTTGTAATCCACTATATCTTGTCTTCCTCTCTTCCAGAAATGTTAAAATCTGTATATTTTAGTACACTAGAATTAATACTTCTTTTTACTTTTCTTTAGGCTTATAGGAGTTTTAGATTTTGATGCATAGTCATAGTTTTGATATTATAGCAAAAAGTAAAATTACTGTGTCCAAAAGTATAACCAATTTTCAATTTAAATGTCAGCTTATGGAATTTAATTTTTTCTTCTTTTTTAGTTTTAAGGACACTGTCCCTATGATATCTGTGTGAACACACATCTGTACAATATTCATTAGTGTTTGAGTGACTTGGGTTTTCTAGAGACGCTCAGCTAAACTGATTCCGGCGATTTTTGGAAATGTCTGAATTAATTGAGCAAAGAACTTGGTAAACACACTTTTGTTTGGTGAAACGTGTATAGAAATGCCGTGCAGAAGGCACGTCAGCATATCTCTATATCGGTAAGAAATGTGTAGGAAGTGGCAGTAAGCAGTTCAAAGAAGTCAGAGAACGTTGGAAGACGAAAGGAGCCTCCTTGGTCTCTAAACACATAAACACACCCAAATTCAATCGTGCAAAGTAAAACCCAGAGCACATGTGTTTCGAACTTCTAGCACTTCTTGTATACAAACAGACGAAACAGAAAAGCCGATTTCAGAAAACCAACTGCCATGATAAAACTCTAATGGATCAATAGCATCGCAAAGACTAGCTGTTACCATAACAGGATTTCTGCTGCCTGAAAAGTCTGAAAGCCATACCAAAACACGGAAACTTTTTATTTTGCTTGTTTTTCTCTTCAAACCAAAGACAGAATTTGACATGGTGATAAAAATGCATCTTGTGAGCAGTGGGGCTGCCGTTGTTGGAATAGGTTTATGTTTCACAAATTCAACACAGAAAAGCGCAGTGCTGTGAAACAGGCATGAATCTAGCACGAGTTGGGATGGTTCGAATCTTCTTCTCCGATCATGTGCGGACACGTAAAAGGTAAGGAAATTAACATTGTTGTAGCTTTGTCTTTCTATAGGTGCGTTTGTGAAGACGCAAGTGAATTGGTTCCCGCAGATTCGATTTCATGACGCGGAGAGTTTTTCGAGATTTAAGGATCGGAAGGTGCTGCCCTGAGAAGAAGATCTCCCCACACCAAAATCTGCAGTATTTTGTAACTACTATATCTTCTTGCTCCTGGTCTCTTCTGGAAAATGTTAAATTTGCTTAGCGTTTATATAGAAAACATCCATACTTCTTTATTATTATTTTTACGCGCTTAGGAGTTTCAGTTTTGGTATTACACGAGTGTTATGCTATATCTGTATATTTTATCTTTAACTTCCATTTTGGAGCGTGGTGTTCAGTCTGTATATTAACTCCCCCGAGATAAAAAAACTTTTAAATTTCTTTGCCCTGTCTGTGCAATACAGTAATGTATATATTGTCCTGGAAAGAAATTTAAATAAACCTCCAGGCAATAGAAACTCTTTGAAAGTGGTCAAAATAACGAAATGCCGATCAAGGACACAAAACGCAACCAGGTTAGAACACACGAAATACCTGGCTACCATAATAACAGACTTATAATTTTTTTATGGGTAGCTATTGTTAAATAAAATCTCCAAAGAATCAACCACCCCATTATTATTATTTATCTAAAAGAATGTCATCACAGTTTTTATAATTTTTAAAATACTTAGAAATTTATCTCTTTCGACATATGTTTTTTGTCCATATATTTAGCCTCTTACAATTCCAGATGCTACAAATTTCGTTCTTATCTATAGGTACTAATAGACAATGTACAAAATATCCTTTTCATTCATTGTATTTATCTCTGATTAATGGAACTAATAACTTATTTAATAATTACGTAATGCTTAATACTTATTGTCTCCATCTGCAGTTTTAAAAAGAACACAAGTTAAAAATGTCCACTCCTACACAACAAATATCGAAAAATTCTTCTTCAACAACTTCTTTTTTCTGAAAAGAACTGTCGAGTGTTCCATTTTACACCTCATAAAATGAAATACTTTAATAAAATAATGCAATAAAAAAATCAGAAAAAATATTATGGCGGTCGATTTCCCTCTCCAACAGAACAGAGAGCCGCCTTTTATCAGGTCCGCCATGACACTCCACGACGATCTCACTGCAGTGTGGAGCTGGCGCATTTCAGCGTTTTCGGTACCCATTCGACTGACGCGTTTAAGGCCCAAAATAATTATGGACCTGATCCTTTTGAAATCGTAAACATCATCAGGAGGGTCTCTAATTGAAATCGACGGCTTCTGTAAGCACTTCTGAATCTATAATTTTGACGTGAGCGTCGTCGGCTGAGGTGGATGATCGACAGAGGTCTCTTCGTCTTCATCGCGTTCTGTCTTCTTTGAACTTTTATACCACTTCTAAACATTTCTTTCCGATATAGTATTGCCACCGAATGCCTTCTGCAACATCTCTATGCGTTTCCGCAAACGAAATTGAATGCAAAGTTCTTTGCCTGTTTACGTTCAGACATTTCAAAATCGCTGGGATCAGTTTTAGCGTTTCATAAAACCAAGCGTAACTGAAACACTGATGATATTTTGACGTCACCTCACATAGATGTCAAGGACAGTGACAGCAAACCTTAAAACAGAAAAAAAAAATTCGATATACCTGGAATTGAAAATTGGTCTTTTTGGGGACAGTAATATAATTCTGATAATTATTTTTTGTTACGTTTTTTTTTTTTTATGATTTGAAATTCGCGTCAAAAAGCATTGTACATATAGAGGTAAATAACTATGGAAACACTAATTGTTGAAAGTCAATTTAAATCTTTTTTCTCTCATATCTAATTGAAAAGACTTCTATGAATAAGATTTTTTTTTCAATGCAGCTGGCAAACACTTTAGACACTTGGTCTTGATGCCTTAAGGCAAGCGCTGCAAGACGTACTCACTTTGCATTACCCAGGAGGCGCGTGTAACTTGAAAAATGTACGGACGCGGAGTAACAATGCCCCTGCAACGCTCTACGATCCTATTAGACCGGGACCTACTGTTTAAATTGATTCCGAACCACCACAAACATCCATGACACCACCGGAACTCGAACCGAAACCAGTACTACCGAGCGCCAGAGCGCTAGTCACTTCGGCCATTCACGCCCCCTCTATGAATTAGATTCAATTAATGTTTTGATTAAAAATAATCCCTTACAGCAAGTAAGATATTCTATTTAATCATATGGACTATCAAAATCATAAATATAAAGCAAGTTCCTTTTAAAAACAAAAGTCCATCAAACTGAGGTCACAGCATGCGAGCTGCTATTGGAATAGCTGATTCGACGACTTTGTCGAAGAGCTGTTATCACGGAAAAAGATCCTACTCCCCTGCATTACTGTTATGTCCAGCGTTTATGACTGTGGATTTTTTGAGGCAACGATGCGGTACGTCCGTGTGGCTGTCGTAAATCTTGC
This sequence comes from Caerostris extrusa, assembly GCA_021605095.1. Classification (NCBI taxonomy): domain Eukaryota; kingdom Metazoa; phylum Arthropoda; class Arachnida; order Araneae; family Araneidae; genus Caerostris; species Caerostris extrusa. The sequence goes on along the minus strand of BPLR01010499.1, from coordinate 69,302 downwards.
ACGGACCAACTGGCGCCTTGCCTCTCTGGCTGCTTTTTCTTTTCTTTTTGAAAGCATTTGTTATGGAAATTGCGCTCGGTGTGAATGGAGGGATTCTGGCATGTCTTATTAAAGCATTCTTCAGTTGATTGATCCATATTAAGCCTCTTTCTTAAGGAGTGTGTGATGAGCAAATGACAATGCATTTAGTTATGGAACGTTGTAGGTCTATGGTCATCATCTGGCACTACAACGCCATATGTTTTGTTTGGTTTGGTTTGTCGCTCTACGGTCATTTTTTACGTTATTATGCTAATTAGACCGGGGGACCTACAGTTTAACATGGATTAAAAACCACCTGCACAAACATCCAGCTACCGCCAGGATTGGAACCTGAAACTTGTGGTACTAACGGCCAAGAATGTCATATGTAGCAGATTCTACAGGCTTTGAAGGTGTACCTCTGAGGGAGGGGTACCTTCAATACTTCACTTTTTTAATAACGTACCAGTATCACCTGAGAATGGTCTTTTGGGTGTTCTCACTTCCTTGTGTCCAACATGTTCCTTTCGACGTGAAGTGTATTATGTATTACAAACACTCCCTATATGCTACCTTATTTGTTTTAACCTATTTTTTTCCTTAAGTTTTAAATTTTTGTTTTCCAAAGTGCTTAGCCTAATAAAATTTATCTTTATTTTTAATTGATGTAATTGTCTTTTCTTAATCATCTCATTTAATTTTTAGTTATGGATTAAAAATGAAGGTTTAGTGATTTGACGCCGCAATGGCAATTTCAAGAGAAAATTGCCGTTGCCCAATACTTATATTCTACACCTTTAAATACGCCTTCTAAAAATATAGTGGAACATCGCACCTCCATTGTATATTGAGTATAATTAATTACTGCTCTTTGACCTGTTCTTTTGTTTTTTGATCAATAATATCAAAGCATTAACGACTTTTCTAAAAGATGCCCGAAGGTTCGCCGATATGGGAAGACAATGCGGCTTCAATGAATACCATTTCGAATTCAAATTGCAGCATCCGAAACGGGTAAACATTCCGTCCAAATGTTTCAAATCTGGACATTCGTTCGCTGTGGCTGTTGAGCTTTCTGACTATCCACAATCACGTCTTTTTTCTGCACCTTGAACCTTCATATTAAATATGGGCGTGAAGTTTCAAAATCTTCTGGTTAGTAGCTGTAGAATTGTTCTTTAAAAATTGCGTTAACAGCATCTGCATGTAGTGTATATGTCCCTCATAGTCTACCCTTGGGAACGTTGAATATGCTATATCTACCTTTCTGATTGCTAGTAACAGGTAAATCTGCTTAAAGATTTAGTACAATAACAAAGTGTTAGTTATAGTTTTTGAACATCCTTACAGTGATTTAAACTCCTTACGAAAAATCTGTTAGTTTAATTTAATGTGTTCAGTTAAATAAACATATATATATTTTGAGAAATACATTTTTAAATGGGCGCTAATTTCTATGTAATATATGCAAAAATTCTCTATTGCAAAATGATTTTATACATGCTATATGATCGGGACCTGATGACCAGTGGCTGGTGCTCTGGCGCTTGGTACCACAGGTTTCGGGTTCGAGTCCCGACGGTGCCATGGATGTTTGTAGTGGTTCGAATCCACTTTAAAACGTAGGACCGGTCTAATAGTATCGTAGAGTTTTGTTGGGGTAGTGTTACTCGAGGACGTAACATGTCTTCAAGCTACACGCATAACCTAGGTAGTGCTAAATGAGTAACAGTGGTGCAGCCCTTGCTTATAGCATGAAGATTAACTGTCTCTATATTGCTTGTTGTGGTTAGAACAACAACATACTATATGATTTCTTTAAAAACGCTTCCAGATTTTTATTTTACCACTTATTCGTTTGCTACATCAAAAAGTCACTGATCTGGGGGAAAAAAAGAAAATTCACCACAAAATTTTATTGCTTAATGCAAGTTTACCATTAATAGAGAAACTAACTTGTTTCGTGTGTTTTTAAACTTAATTTGCTGCACTTATGTAGTGCATTTAATTGTTTAGTTAATTCAGAAGTTTATACAATACAAACGAAGAAACCCATTGAAGAGAACGCATTATTTTAGTTAACCTGTTATTCAATTATTCGAATTTGGTGCAGCCTGTCCAATAATGGAGACGAGGTTGGGTCATTTATTTCTGATTATTCTGCGGTTTGGTTTTAAAAAATAGTATAATTGCCATTATTTGAGTGCAGTCACGTAATTTTGGGGCAGACGTCTGTTATTTGCCGAAGCCTTTTTTTCCTTGCAAATTGTATGCTGTTGTAATGATTGTTTTTTTGAACTGCTTTCTATAAGTTACATTGTGCACTAAAATCGATAACTGTTTTTGATTAATTACTTCAATTCTTGTAAATAGGAATGCTTTGAAATATTTTGTTCGTGATGTTATCGCCTTTTCTCAATTATTTCCAGAATAGTTTATTGAGACGAGAAAAAAAAAAAAAACAAAGTGTATAAAATTAGATTATTGTGTGTTGATATGTGAAAAAATTGCTTTCGTCTTCTTATTTGCATTTTTTTTTTTTTTTGTACATTTATTAACCCTTTTTGCAACGTTATTCAAAGTTTTAATGCATGTATTTCTACTTTTTATATATAAGTAAATTAAGGTAGGGCCTGAGCGCTTTATTTATTTATTTACTCTCTCTATATATATATATATATATAAAGTACAAGTTCATACATTAAAACTTAGAAAAATGCTGCAAAAAGGATAAAAAAAATTTACAAAAAAAGTAATCGGGAAATGAAATATATATGACCAATATATATTTCATTAATAGGGCTATAATGACCAAGTGGCTATCGCTCTGGCGCTCGGTAACACAGGTTTCGTATTCGAGTCCCGGAGGGGCCATGTATGTTTGTAGTGGTTCGAATCCACTTTAAATCGTAGGTCCCGGTCTAATAGGATCGCAGAGCATTGCGGGGGTAGTGTTACTCGCGTCCGTAGCATATCTTCAAGCTACATGTGCTCCTGGGTAGTGCTAAATGAGTAACAGCGGTGCAGTCCTACTTATGGCATAAAGATTAATTATCGCTGTATAGCCAGCTGCATTAGAACGACATATATAAGTAAATATAGAATGAATATTGAAATATGTTTAAATAGATAGTTAATGGGGCCTGGTGGCCGAGCGACTAGCACTCTGCCGCTCCATTGATGCCACAGGTTACGGGTTCAAGCCCCAGCGATGCCATGTATGTTTGCATTGGTTCCGGAATCCGGTTTAATATGATTGTTGAGCGCAGAGCTGATAATCCTATCCCGTAAACAGAAAACATTTCCTGTCTTGAAATCTACCAGTAGGCAAACGGCCGTGGCTCACCATGGAGCTGTTGCATCAATGAGGAAGTTAATTATTAAAATGATTACATTCCCTTGAAACAACATCACCTTGCTGTGATGATGTAGCAAAATTCAGACATATTCATATATTCTTTTGTATACAGCATCTATCTAGTGATCCGTAGTCCGAACAAATACAGGTCGTTTTAATTTGAATCCCACGAATCAGGGGCAACGTACTCTGATTTATCAAGAACAGTGTTTTTCAATACGACTTCAACATAGGGGATGTGAAAACACACATTGCAAAAATTATCCAGGTAATTTATTAAAAACATCACGTGTCTATGTCTAATCCTCAGTGTCTCAGTGTAAGACCGACATACCATGATTAGTCTAGTCTACAGTGGATGGAGGGAAAGGGGGCAGCTTCTATTGTTATGGAGTGTCCGTAGGTAGAAGTCTGACTTGGCACCGAGTCGCTGAAGAAGGACAGTGGATTCTGGAAGAACTTTTGGGGAGAATTACTCACATTTGCGTATCGTATGGGAGACAAACCTGGAACACTCTCACTAGGTAGTCCGACTCATGAGACAAGATGCTAAACATCCCAAACGCCTTTTTTTTAAACAGTGTTTACAACAAAACCACTAGTGAATTGAACTTCATCCCTAATGGTCACCAGCGGCATACGTTGCCACTAAGTCACGAATCGGGCCAAAAAATATCATTAATGTATTTAATGTTCAGATCTTCTCTCACAAGAACGGAAAGGACATATACCTAAGGCAAAATAGTTATTGCCGCTCAATCCACCACAGTAATCAATCAAAATCTATCAAACTTCTTGTAACAATATTTATTCCGCAGCATACATAGTTCTTTTTAATTCATTCCATCTTGGTTCTCTGATCATCACTTCTGAGATTTTTTCCCCTTGCCGCGTCACTATAACACCTTATTCTCATACTTGTCCGCACTGTTAAGCTGAGCAAAAAGTGTCTTGAGCACTGGCACTCGAGCTTCAGCATTCGATGACATATATTTTTGGCACTACTTCCTGGCTAAATTTGTACGCAATTTTTCTTCGTAAAAAAAAAACAAAAAAACTTTTTAAGCTCGTGTCCAATGAATATTGCTATTTCATATAAAAAATTTTTTAACAATAATTGGATATAAAGTAGCCATATATGATAGTTACAAAAATATGAATCTTTGAAAAGGGGGTTGAAATCTCATTAAATGGTTGTTTAAGAAAGTAAATGCTGTACAAGAAGAAACAACTCGTTCTATTTTCCGCGTGGCTCATTCAATAACGAATCATGGGAAACTCTTTACTGACGGCAAAATAATCAATTATTGCATGATTGCAGCAGACGAAAGATGCCCAGAAAAAGCTAATTTATGAAAAATATCAGAATTTCATATTATAAAATTATCTTCAAGGTAATAAAATAAAATGAACAAAAACCTTCTAAAATAATTAACTCCTTGCCTCTCAGTTTTATAATTATCGTACTAAAAACAAAAATTATAACTACTGTACTTAACAGCAAATTAAATCTTCAGGAAATAAATTTAAAAACGGATTGCAGTAGTATCATGGGTATCACATCACCTAAACTGTATCAGGTGTGAAATATCACCCCAGATCAGTTATCTTTTCGTGCAGCTAACAAAGCACACATAAAAGGGAACCTTTTTATGATAACGATATCCCTACTAATGCCATAAATAATTATAGGAAATCTTTCCAGTTATTCAGTTTTTAATATTATGAGAAAAAACAATATACATGGGGGGATTTTTCTCTCATGATACCTTTTGAAGGGTTAAACCAGATGTGCATATTTCCACAGAATAGGTGATACAACAGTAAAAAACTATTTTTTTTTTTAACTTTCTGCTTTTGGTGGGGGTATGTAGGGGCTCTAAGAGCCGAGTGGCTAGAGCTTTGGCGCCCAGTACCACAGGTTTTGGGTTCGGGTCCCGGCGGTGCCATGAATGTTTGTAGTGGTTCGGAATCCACTTTAAGGCGTAGATCCCGGCCTAACAAGGTCGTAGAGCGTTGCGGGGGTATTGTTATCCACGTCCGTAGCTTATCCTCAAGCTGCATGCACCCCTAAGTGAGTAACGTCGGTGCAGTTCTTGCTTTTGGGATAAAAGACAACTGTCTAAGTATTTGCCAGCTGCATTAGAAAAACGTATTGAAGATTTCAATTGAATTATTGTGGATATTTTATTATTGTATGTGTTTTTTAACTTCTTGTAACATATGCGATAAATCTGTATATTGAATAAAAATTTCGATAAGTAGTTTTTTTTTTTTATTTACTAAATTCGCTTTAATCCTGTTTGTTTTCATATTGTGCAAGAAAATGTTTTATTTCAGTAAATAATTACATATTAAACACACAGAAAATTGTGTGAAGTTTTTCAAAGATAATAATAATAAAAAAAATTGATGCGCAAACATTGTTTTTGTGTCATCATCATCATCATTGGCACAACAGTCCTATGGTGGGCCAAGGCCGCCTGTCTACTGGCAGATTTCAGACAGGAGATGTTTTTTTTACGGGGTTGGGTTGTCATCCCTACGCCTAACTCTCTTATAATCATATGAGACAGGGATCTACGGCTTAAAGTGGATTCTGAACTACTACAAACATCCATGGCACTGCTGACACTGAACCCGAAACGTGTGGCATCGAGCGCCAGAGTGCTAGTCACTCAGTCATCAGGCCCCATTAAGTTTGTGTAGGTAGAAGAAATTTTTAAATTTTGAAAGGAAAAAAATTTTGAAAATATTCTTTTTTTCTAAGATAGATATTTTATATGCATTAAACAAGGTACATGTATTTTTAAATACTGCTACAAGGTACATGTATATTTAAAAAAAAATCCACAATAATTGAATTTTAACTATTTTTAATAGTTAAAATTAAATTATTGGGGGCATTTTAAAACTGTCTGGGGTAGTTATGGTTTGCTACTGTAGTTATTTGAGATGTGTGGGCATCTGCATTTTGTCAAGTATCTAAATATAGGGTAAGTTGCGTGCAAAAAGCCGGTCGAACACTTCAGATGTCTGGCGAGTTTCGTATTCTGGCAACCATTCAATTTTCAGTGGAAAGTATAAATTCACAAAATAGTTTACTTTTGTACTAAAATGAAAACAGTAATTTCACCAAACCTTTCAGTGTTATGTTTTGGAATAATGTTTTTAATATCTAATAGATTTCATTAATATTAACATATTTTTTGGTGATAATTTTCGATTTCTTTTATTATATCTATTAGTACCGATATGAGTACAGTAGTATTTATTTTGAAGAGAAAACGCACTGCACTCACATTTTGTCACCACAATTTTGAACCAAGGATGGCGTCTGCATAGGTTGCACCGTTCTCTCCATTTTCCAGAGCCTAACGGTAGGAATTCCGGCTTACGGATCATTTCTATCCTTGGCATAGCTTGTGGTTATGCTTTGCTTGTCTAGATTTCTGACTCTGTTCCTCTATTACGATAGGTGACCTGATGACCAATTGGCTAGTGCTCTGGCCTTTCGTACCATAAGCTTTACGCGTTCAACTTCTGGCGGTGGCATGGATGTTCGTTAGTGGTTCAGAATCCACGTTATACTGTAGGTCACGGTCTAATTAGCCTAAAGTGTGCTAAAAAAGACCGTAGAACAATAAACCGAACCATATCAAATCTAGTACGATAATCGAACATAGTACCCACATTAAAATACTATATACCTAAATTCATAGTATTTCATAGGAAAATAACCAAGCCAGAGGAATTCAAAAGCATCTGTTTAATAAGACGTAAAGGAATTTCGGAAGAAGTTTTGTACTACATACCTTAGTATAAACGTAGTAATACTCTAAAATATTTTGTCCCTTTGCATATATATACATATGTGTGTTTATTTTCTCGTCAAATTTATCTGTTTGATATAATATCCTTCATTTTCTTCTAATAGTTATATTCAAGTTAATCTCAAACTATTAATATTAAAAATATTTATAAAAACTTATTCATTTCACTTCTTAACTTTTCTTATTCTAATTAAACATTAACTATTTACTAACTATTTTACACTAACATTAACTATTACATTAACTAACATTTATTTAATTTTCTATTTTACTTAACTTTGCTTATTCTTATTAACACATATTGATTATGAGTAATAATCATCCAGTTGTTTAGTAATTTGTATTTTATTAGCTTGGATTTCTTTGTAATTTCTTAAGTATTTTGTACATTAAAATAGGATAAAATAAATTTCCGTGAATTCGGATTTAAGTTTTATATCCCAAATGTCATTTTATTTTACAAGCATATGCATATTCAATATAATTTATCTACATTTTGTTTTTGGCATGCATATTTCCAGTTTGTAGATTTTAATTTTAAAATGACGTGCAAAATGAAACCTGGTGATTCATTAACTTGATTCATTGAAGTATTGTGTAATAGAAAAAAATTCAAATGCAATTGTATTGTGAAAGTTATTGCTCATATATTTAATCTCGCATTCCCATTTCTAAATGGATGCTACCTTAAATTGTATTGTATTATTCTAGAATCATCATTCACTGTCAATCAGCTCACTGTCCGAGATTGAATGTCAAATGATAAAATATTTCATTGATAGTTTTATCGCTTGATAAGTTGCTTTTCCAATTATTATAGTTTTCGTATTTGATTCTGTGAAGCAAACATCACTCTCACATGTTATCTGCGAAATGATATGCATCCTCCGTCTGTGGTTTTTTCCCACTCAAGATGGGGCAGTTACCTTAAAAGTAATTATCCCGTTAAGTCAACATTTTCCCACTCCCTTTTAGGAAACAAGGTTTGCGCACTTTTTTTTTCATAATAGAGTAAACAAGTGAATTGCAACATAATTTTTTTTAAAAGTAGTTTTTTTTTTCCCATTTGGTATTTGAAATAAAATTAAATAATATTCGAATTTCGAATGCCCGGAAGTTTGACTCCACTCTATCATTAAGCTTTTGCAAATTGATCTCAATTTGGTTATTTGCATATCGTAATGGGCGTTGTAGCGTCTGTTATGTTTGAGCGTGTTTTATGTCTGGCCAAATTCATTTTCGAAAGAAAAAAAAAAAGGTACTCGCAGGTGTAAGTTGAACCAAAAGCGCTAACATCTTCAACTAAGAGTTTGGTTTGCTCTACTAACAACAAACAAATGTGCGTATTTAGGGATGTTCACTGAGGTCACTTAAAGTGAAACATAGAACCTGTAGTATTTGATGTTCCTAGATAAGCGCGCATCATGAGTTCGCAGAATATAATTTAATTATTCAGCGAATTCATAACTGTAAACTCATCAATCAAACATACAATATCTGTCTTATATACGCAAGAATATTATTTTAAAATCAAAGTTAATTTTTTCTCATTATTTCGACAGTTCATTTTTGAATAGATGGATGCACACATAATGTATTTCTTTAATACATTTGGTCATTATAAAATAAAAAAATTTTGTAAAAGTGTGATACATCTCACGGGCCTGAAAAATGTTCAAGGCTGTCCGTGGGTGTGGATTAGAAGATAATAATGTATATTCGACACTTATATCCTTCCTGCCCCACTACTATCAATACTTGCAAGCATTAAAAAAAAAAAAAAAAAAAAAAAAAAAAAAAACGCCTGAAATACAACTATTCGTTTAATGTTGGCATTTTTACTCCATTTCATTTTCTTACAAATACTCAATCCGAATTCTCCCATATATTTGTATTATTGGGTGATGATTGTTTTTCTTGGAGTTTCCATTTTTGTCTTGTCACGAGAGCGTCCAAAGGCATCGGTGTTATGACACCCTATTTATTATTCATCTCCCAAAAGAAATAGGCGGAATTGTTTTCTAGGTAGCGCGGTGACGCCATTGTTGAACTGCGTTAAGTAATCAACTCTTTACCATCTCATTCATCACGACAAAGGTGGACATGGAGGTGAGAGATTATTCATTGTGCGGGTGCTGATTAAATGGAACGTTTCCTGGTCTAAAAGATTAATGTGGGTATCAGTTATCCATTTGTTAATCAAATTATGTGTGGTGTTATGGAGATCTACCGTCGTGTGTGAAATATGCTTCATATGTTAAAGAATTTTAGTATAATGGATTTTTAAATTTATTACATTGGTGGAAATTAATATTTTTTTATTCATTGATATTCAGACGTTACGTTCTAATGGATATAATTATAGTATATAGAATCAAAACATAAAACTAATATACAGGGGGATTATAATTATAGTCCCACTTTCAAAATGCTGCAAAAAATAATAATAATAATAACCACTCACAATGAGTTCAAATTTGAACTGAAGATACTTGAAGAAGGGGAATCAGTACGGTATCAGAAAAAAAAATTCCAAAGTGTATTAATAGATGGCGCTGTAGCGGCCTAAATAAAGTGAATCAGACTGACAGTGATATTTTGAATCGAAATGACGATGTATTTGCCATGAGTTGCGCATTAAACCAACTGTAGTGTTCAATGTGCTTGATTGTTTCGGGTTTTTGACGGAAACGATGGTCTTGTATTGAAATCTGTTATATTAGAACATCATTTAGGGGCTTTGTGGCCGAGTAGCTAACGCTCTGGCGCTCGGTACCACAGGCTTCGATTCAAGTCCCGCCGGTGCCATGGATATTCGTAGTGGTTCGAATCCACTTTAAGCCGTAGTTCTCGGTCTAACATGATCGTAGAGCGTTGTGGGGGTAGTGCTACTCGTGTCCGTAGCAAATCTTCAAAGGTACACATGCTCCCTGGGTAATGCTAAGTGAGTAACAGCGATGTACTTGCTTATGGCATAAAGATTAACTGTCTCTGTATTACCAGCTGCATTAGAACAACAACAGAACATTAGATAGTCCGACGCTTGTCCTGTCCTGTGTTGAACTTGAATTACTTAACTTCTGGATGGCATCCTCTCGGTTTGTGGATAGACATCGCAGTGTGTTTCCAATCAAGGTCTTAATGTGATGCAGTTCTCAGTTAGTTATCATTTATGTTCTCGTAACCATGGAAGCATATAATGATGCTGAAAAAGTGAAATGTTATTTGAGGTTTTATGAGACTGAATCCGCTAAATTTCAACGAAATCATGTGTATCTTGAAATGAAATTGCGAATCATCTCTCCGCTGGGTTTGATAAACGTGAAAATCGTCACAAACATATTGCAAGAACTGATTTACTGGTGGGACATTTGCCGAATAAAGGACAAGCGCCATTGAACAGTTGTGTAAAAGAAAAATATTGCATGGATTTCTATCACATGTGCTCTCATGCTGGGCAGCAAAATTGCATATAATAAAGCATTATTTTTGCTACCGAATTTGTTTCTATTCTGTAAATATTTTTATGGTGTTAGATGTTATTTTATATTGCATTATGAATATTAGTCTTCAGACTTGATAACGCTAGACTACTGCAGAAAGCAGCCAATATTTCCGATTTTAAATCGCAGACTGATATCAGCATCCGGTGTTACTTCAATAAAATTAATCAAAAAGGAAATGCGTTTCTTTTGATAAAAAGTGTAAGCCATACCACAATAATTGAAAGAAAATTTGTCAATAAGTCACTTAGTTTTCTTTACGTGTACTTTACCATAAAGATTGAAATTAGCTTTAAAATAATCAATTAAATAAATTAAAATAAAGAAATTTAAAATCGTTTATTTTATTGTGTTCGTTTTCTGAATCAGGGGTGGGAATACGGTCAAAAGATTTCCGACTCCCGAGTCTCATTTTTATACTGACTCCCGATAAGGTAATAAAATATTCAAACCTATTTAGGTCAATACCAGAGCCACTAGAAAAGAGATGGACCGAAGGTATATTATCTAGGAATTCAATAATAACCTTGCTAAATAGATATTAATATTTTTTGTCTTAGAAAACTGGCGATTGTTTCAAATTTCGTGTCAGACATGGAGAGATCGGCGTACTTGAGAATTACAGATTTAGTTTTAAAATTTTAGCTGCATGATATTATAGTGACGTAACTGTGACAACGATCGGATACCATGAAATTTATATTCAGGGTTATTTTATACTAAATGACCGTTTTCGAGATACTATTGCGAACTTTCAAAATTTACCACTTGGAGCACTGCTGATGTTAGCCTTAAGTTATAATACTCTTTAGACATTAATTTCACAACTCTTGAGTTTGCAGTATAACTCCTGTTCATAATCCATTTGGGTAAAAATATATGTTATTGTCATACTCCATGGCTTTTTTTTTTATTTACAACAGTAACATTTATTTTTAAAAAAAAAAATCGATATTTCCCTTTGCTTGCCATCTTGCCATGATAGCAACTGCTTAGTTTGTCACCAACTGCAGACTTGCATTTTGTAAAGCGTTTATATCTTGAATTTCTTATGTAATTTATTATACTTATAATCTAATATCTAATGTGGGTATTTTGATTTAATAAAATGTAGTAAAAGGACATATTTTTCACTAAAGATGTGCATTGAAACGTGCCGAAAAATGAAAATGGGCTATGTATGCAATTTAATGGCTGTTTTCAAAAGTTTTTAGGTGAAATGTTTCTTTTTTCCCTCGTAGATTCATTTATAACCTGAATCAATTAAGTTGGCTTCTCCAAAATCAGTCCAATTCGTCACGCGAGCGGTCGTTGCTCTTTTTAATGTTCACATACTGTTGTTTGTTACAAGTCGTTAGTTACTATGTTTATAAGTTTTAAAACAATAAAAGGGAATACTGGTTGGCTTAAAATATATTTTTCCCCTTAGCATTATAGTAAAATAGCAAAATAGTCATCTTCATCCTCTTAAATCTGGAACAAACACCACACAATCGAACACAAAAACATTAAAATGATTTTTGTTTTAAATGTTAGATAATGTGTTCGAGAATAATTCGGAGGCCAAAATTTTTAGAGTCCTTGAATTACAGAATTGCTTTATTTGGTGCCATTATAATTATTAGATACAAGGCTTTCTCACAAATCCTTGTGAACTTACTTAGCGTTAATTATAGCAGTTATCGTAGTACTTTTTAAAAATATCTGTTTGTTATATCACCAACTGTGTCCCTTAGATTGGACAAATTTATCTCCAACTCGACAATAGTACAACTTTACATTTAGTTATTAAGAAATGATCTCACAAAGAATTGCATTCAATAAAAACTAATGCTTTAAATAATTACAAAAACTTCCAATAAGTAAAATTAAACACATGTTTACAAGGTAATATTCTACTGCATAAAATATTAGTTTCATTCACACCGGCATTTGCTGAAATGTATCGACAGAATTTTAGAAAAATACCATTTGTGTGGATGAGAGCAAAATATAATATTTTCGAATCGGATGACAAGCGAAAAATTTGGCTCATACTAAATGCAACATTGCATATCAAAAATTTGTGACCTACTGTAAAATATGGAGGTCGTATTCAATTTGTCTGGGGTTGCATGGTAAGCTCTGGTATGGGGAACTTATACTTTATTGATGGTTCAATGAATAAATGTCTACTTCGACATTCTCATGCGAAATTTGAAGCAAAATTCGAGCCATTTGGGAATCTCAAGACATTTTGAAGTGTACCAGGGTAACGACCCAAAACATACTTCTGATATTTGCAAGTTCTGGTGTGATTAAGACCCTGCTCAGAGTCCAGATTTTAATTTCATTGAACAAATGGGGTTGTTTGCTCAAAAAATTTAAAAAAATGTTTCTAACAAACAGGAGTTAAGAAAACATCTAATCGAAGTGGGAGCCGAAATCAGCGGATCATTTGCTCAAAATTTATCAAACTTATGCAAAATCGCATACGAGAGCTCATAAAATATAAGAGTGGCCTAACAAGATATTAACTCTCGAGTTTATATTTTTCTTTATTTATTGGCAGTGGCCCATTATTTTTAACAGATTTTCTAACTTGATTTCTTTTACTTTAAATTGTAATCATAATTGTATTAATAATAATAGAATTTTGTTTGAGTTACTATGATTTTCATTTATCAAAATGTGAGATATGCTTTCTTTTGTTTCATTTATGTATTTAAGTTATATATTATGATAAATTCCTGTGAACTTGTATTTTATTGTCCGATCTAAAATATTTATCTTTTATTGAACACTTTTTTTAACAAAAAAGGGTAAAAATATTATTAAATTATGATTATGACATAAAAATGCCCGAGTACAAATTTAATATTTTTTATACTCAGAAAATTTATAAAAATTTAATTACCTTGATATATCAATAGAATAATTAATACTAGAATATTTTTTTTTTTTTTTTTTTTTACCATAAGTTAATATGAAGCCATTTAAAATATCATTAGTTTGCCAGCTTCGGGTGAATAAATAAATTAATTAATAGGCATTTCAATTATAAATGAGAACAATAACAATATATTATGAATGTTATATGCCTCACTCTTTCTTTTCTAATTAGCATTAACATTCTTTATGTCAATTTCATTTTGATGATTCTCCATAAATTATGTAAAAACCTTTTAGGAAGATTGCATTCTGCAAAAAAGCTGTATTCGTTAGGGACCTTAAAATAAATTGTTTAATTTCGTTAATAAATTATTTATCTTTTTGAGCAATTTATTTTTATAATTTCCTGCATGTTTCAGAGAAAATTAGAAAAGTTTTAACCTTCAAGTAAATTAATTGCTTCAATTTAATATCATTTTATTCCATATAAAAAAGTCAGAACGACGCTGCATTTTTTGTACAAATTATCCCAAAATTGTGCATAATTTAAAATAATTTTTCGTAAAAAAATTATGTTTTGTCAGTTTTTTGCCATTTTAAGCTGGATTTCTATCAGATATTAAGATCGCACGTCGTCCTAACCTAGGCCAATCAGGAGCCCAAGTGGGGTTAGTAGTAGTTAGTATTAGTAATTTTTAATTATAAAAAAAATTTTAAAAATTTTTTAAAGCTTCTTTAATTTTGAATTACATATGCAATTGATTTTTATAAAGCTGGACTAAAATAACATGATTTCTTTGTTTTTAATTGTGTGAATATGGATATGTATTGGAAATTGTGCAAATTGAAGGTAGTCAGGAGTATCAAAATTGTGTAACTTAAAGTGAATCAGGAGTGTCAAAATTGTGTCAATTGAAGGGAGTCATGAGTGTCAAAATTGTGTCAATTGAAGGGAGTCATGAGTGTCAAAATTGTGTCAATTGAAGGGAGTCATGAGTGTTAAAACTTTTTGATTGTGTCAATTGAAGGTAGTCAGATGGGTATCAAAATTCTGTCAATTGAAAGGAGTCAGAGATGTCATGTTTAGACTCTGATTTTAATGTAAGTCTGTGGCTCAAAAATTGTGTAAATCAAAGTGTGTCTGGCGTGTCAAAATTGTGTAAATTGAAATGGGTCTGGCGTGTCAAAAGTGTGTAAACTAAAGTGAATCAAGAGTGTCTCAAAATTGTAAATTGAAGTGAGCCAGGAGTGTCAAAATTGTGTAAATTGAATAAGAAGTTATTAAAAATTTTTATAGCATTTTTTTTAGTTATACGTATTTTACTGTAAGAAAAAAACGTTGAAGTATTTATTGACTGTTCAAGTTGTGACTAGTAGTTGTTTATGTGATCGTCATAATGTGAAGGTGTTGGTACTGATTTGCCTCATTAACATCACTGACAATGTTTCAGAATGTAAACACAAAGCACTTAGGCAGTTATCCAAATTCCAATGGGATTTTTGTCTATTTTTATTGGTAGATTCAAATAGAATTCGTTGTAGATTTTTCAGCATTTTACTTTTTGTTGTGTATTTTTGAGTCTAAAATGCATTCTTTTAATTAGAATATGATTTGAATTAAAAAAAAAACAAAAATGTATATACATGTGACGTAATCCCTAAAGTAAGGTTTTTTTTTAATATCTTTCGACAACATTAAGAACGGAAGTAAACCTATTTTGTTTACACTGTTTAAAGCATTATATCAAATTGTGTTCCACGAATTATTGTTTATATTATTTTGTAATGATATTATTTATTTATTAATAATAATATATATTTCACAAAATAAATAAATAATATTTTTTTTTTTTTTTTCATGTGGAACTTAGAATTATTGTGAGTATACAATTTATCAACGAGAATAGGTTCCAATTATATTTAAATACTCATATACAAGTTCCAAGTATTTGTTTAAAGGACGCTTAATAAAAAAAAAAAATTTATGTATTGAAAGATTTCTTGGAGAAAAGTGGTCAATAATTATGTGTCTACCTATTAGAATTACAGCAAGATTTGTCAATTTTTTATAAGATAAAATATTGTATTGTATTATATGAATTATACCTTTTTTAATCATTGTATTGAAATAGTATACGAAAATAAATAATTCAGCAATAAAAATGAAATATTAATTTATTGATAAAAAATAAAAGAAATCAATAATTAAATGTTAAATCCCTTTTTTAATAAAAACTATGCATAACTTATTTGTTATAAAACAATAAGGTCAGAAAAAAGCAGTTATGTTTAATAATTATACATTAAGAAATAGTTTATTAATTTTTTTTGTTAAATTATTGCTATTTAATTCTTTTTATTATTGCTAATATATTGCACTTCAAATTAATTATCATATTTTCTTTATTTTCAGCTGTTATATTTAGGTTTAATTTTATGTCATTCCTATACCTTTTGTGCCTACTTGTAAATCCTCTGATTTCATGTGAGTACTGTTTCTATACATATTTATTGATAGTTTTATGCATAATATAATGATATATTGCTATTCATAATTGTATAATTCTTAAAGTGGATTTCCGCCGGATATTAAAATCTCACGTCGTAGAATTCCAGCCATTCGGTTGGCTTGAAGATCAGGCTTCCAAATACCTGGTGTTCTACGATGTGAAATTTTATATGTGGTGAAAACCCACTTTTATACTGTATTAATATTTATTATTTAATTTTTATAGCACACTGTTTTAACTTTAAAAAAAAATTTTTAAGGCACACCAAAATAATTAATGTTCTTTTCTTTTAACATATGTCATCTTAATTCAATAAAAATTATATAATAATTATTATAAAAATAAAATAATTGTGCTTCATTAAAAATATTTACATAAATGTTTGTATATAAGTTTTAAGTTTTTTTTATAAAATATCTCTTATTTTATGTGCTGAATATTTATTAGAACATTGATAAAACTGTAAAAATATTAATACTATATTTGATATTTTTGTAAGAATGGACATAAATTCCTTACTATATTATTCTCGTGTGTATTTTTAATATTTAATTATATAAAAAGTAAATAAAAGCTTTTCTTGAAATCTATTCTTGCATACATTTTTTGTATTCAATTCTCAATTTCAATAAGCAAATGTTTTTATTGGATAGCAAAAAATAAACAAATTTCATGAATTTGAAAAGAAAAAAATTACTATTGATTTAAAAATTAAAATTTTTTTTATTTTATTTATTTAGTGCAAATTAATAACATGAATATCCATTTAATTAAACATAAATAAAACTATTGTACTAATCAATAAATCATTTAATCATTTCAAATAACATAATTTTGAAACAAATAATTTTAAAAATAATATTTTTCAAAATAATAGATTTATAAATTCTGGAGATAATTTTGATTAATTAATTTTTTAATTATTTTTTGGATTAATTGATTTAGTTTAATTTTTTTAATAATAATTTTGGAGACAATCTCCTCTTACACATTAAAGCTTTGATTAAATATCATATTGTAACGAATAAAAAAAAAATTTTGTGTGTGTGTGTGTTGCTTCTAAAAGTCATATGAATTATGTCCTGTTTTCAAACATTTAAATCATTTAAATTAAATATTGTAATTTTAACGAATTTAATTAATTAATATCTTTAATGACAGAAAGATCTACTGTTATTCAATTGAGTTATTAACTGTGTTTGTATTTTTAAATGTTACTTGTAAAAACAGTTTGTTGTTATTTTGTGTTGCAGGTCCATCACCTCGATATCTAAAAACAGTTGTCGGCCTCAGCATATCATTCTGTTTGAGCCATGTCATTTTCAAGCTGTAATGCTCAGCCTAGGGCATTATGGTTCTCTCGTTGATTACTGTAAGTTTTTTTTTTTTATCGTACTTTATTTCATTTTTAAATAATTATATCAAAATTGCTTTTATATTAATGCATTGTAGTGAGAATTTCTTCAAAATTTAATTTTTAATATTTTCAATATTTTGGAAAATATTATAATAAAAGTAGAGATTATTTTTAAATATTCTAATATTTGTTCTTTGTGTGTTTAAAAAAAAAACTTTTTAACACGACCGTGTATGTTAAATTAAAATTTAAGCAGTTATGTTATTTAATATAGTATTGTAACCATGCTTCCTTGTACGCATTGGCTAGAGCGCCTTCCCCCATTCCGGAGAGTAGCGTCTGGAGAAATGGTTAGTTGGCCTACAGATTCTCATCCGGAGAGGAAGTATATTTCGAGCATCACGGGCGTAACAAGGTTTCGGGTTTTCAACTAAAAGTGGATTCGAATCTATAATTATGTATCTTTAAATGTATTAAATATTGTATGTCTCTAAATGTATGTGTTTAATGTTTGTGCATGTGCCAGTAAAGCTCTGAGTTCTCCAACTCGTGCCTCAAGTATCTCAACCCAACCACACCCAGCTACAATTTGGTTGACCAACCTGCACACTTTAATATTAAATTATAATTACTTTGAATTTATTATTGATTTTTTAATATATGGCCTTTTTTACATTAGATATTAATATTATTAATTATAATTAATATATATTTTAATTATATGCCTTAGATTCCATATTGAATGTACTTCCTCATCACAAGCTAGATTTAGTAGCTTTTAATAATGGATTATAATATTAATATTTTTGTGTTATATTTCAGGTACTTGGAAAGGAAGAGTATACGCCCTGTTCGATTCCATCGCTACGATGCCATAAGCATAAAAGACGCATTTCGATTGGCGGGACTTGATTTCTTTGTCATGTTCATTTCCGTGGCCGTGCTGGTAGCCATAGAAAACTCCAGGCAGTTCCACCTCCACCGGCAGAGAATCAGGACCTGGTGGACGGCGACATCTCCAGGAGGCCTGTCCGGCGACGCAAGAAGCGGAAATCTGAAGTGCTGTACTGGACTGGAGAGACTTTTGTACTGTTCTTCCTGGCGGGGGCCGGGATCCTCTACCCCCTCCCTGTCTTCCGCAATTTATTTTTTAGTCTTTTTAACTGTGTGCACGTGGCTGTCGTGCAACCGAAAGATTGGTAGAAAATACCTCCTGACTAAAATACCTCTTTTAATATACTGTGCTATTCACTTTGTTAGTATCTATTTATACCAAATTGACTTTGTCCAGGATTATGTTCCTCCAGATAGTCTATCTGTCAGGTAAGTGACTTTTTTATGTGATAAGTTGCTTAATTTTTTCATGCAACAAGCCTTTTCAATTGTCTAGTTCTGGATTTATTACGAAATTAAAAAGAAATTTAAAGTTGAACTTCGAGAGAAATAAGAATATCTAATTAGCCAGTTACATTAATATTCGCCTTTGGCAGCTTGTTGGTAAAGAGCCTTAGACTTCGACACCTGGCAAATTAGCCAAAACGAAAAGCTCTCATATCTACGCCTGCGGTAAGTACAACAAATCTCTCCATTGAATTCAAAAAGGAGGATGGAGGATACGAATTCTTCTGATGTCTATCCTGGGGATGCTCTTTACGTGGTGTAGTCACACATATAATTCGGCAGTATACACTGATGGTGATTATGCATTGCTACTATTCTGTAGTTAGCAAATTCTGTTTAGTTTTCAAAAAGAGGAGATGGTATCAATACTCCTAGAATCGCTCTAGACTGTTAATTCTATTGAGGTATAGCACCCAGTACCAATCAAAACAAGATATTAGTTGTTCTAAATATAGTTCTAACAATCTTCACAAGTACATTTCATTAGTAATGGAGTAATTCATGAAGATCTCAACATCGAACCCATCGATTCATCAAATTGCTAAGAAATCTTTCCAACAAGCATAATCAATCATTCAGATTATATGATCAAGACACAAATTTCTTTTCACATAATAACTCCATAAATTCTCTTGCACGATTATTATTTGCTTTAATACTTAATTAATACTGTGTGATATTAATGGGCTTTATCCTTTTATTCCCCATAATTAGTTTTGTTTACACCATCAACAAACTTCAGCCCAGAATTTAGCTTCAGTTACTTGGTAAAAAATAAGTCACCTTGAAGGTTTTCATGAATGCTTTTTTTTCTTGTAATTTTATTCAGTTCATCATAAGTAGAAAATACAGTGATTCCCTTTTCATAAGTGTATGGATACATACGAATTTAAAAAAAAAAAAAAAAGGGGGGTATGATGGTTAATTAAATTTTGTTTTTACTTAAGGTTCTTATATTATCGTTTTCTTTTTTTTTACAAAACTATCCTTTTTTTTATATGGATTTATTATTTAAAAATAGAATATAAAAATACGGAAAACCTGTCACAAAATCCTTGAACTACAAGGATTTTTGGATAAACTCATTAAAGAAGATGGCGCATCATTTATTCTTTTATTTTGATAGTTGGTAACAGTCTTCAATGCCATTTGATTTCATTCTTCAGAATTTATTTGAGAGAATATTTTATTGTTATAAACAAGGCTCATTCTTTGAAAGGAATGTTGCTAAAGCTTGAATATTCGACTGCTTTCTTCCAAGCTTATTCGGTGTGAATACAAGTTTGTTTTAAAAAAAATATATATACTAATGTGTCCAAAAAAGTAAGACCAATTTTCAGTTTAAAATTCCCCAGGCTTATGGAATTTCAGTTTTTTTTTCTTTTTTAAGGTTACTGGCACTATCTTTGACATCTGTGTGAAATTTGATGTCAAAATATTCATTGTTTTGAGTTACGCTTGGCTTTGTGAGACGCTAAAACTGATTCCGGCCATTTTTGGAATGTCTGAATTAATTGAACAAAGAACTTGCATTAAATTTCGTTTGCGGAAACGCATAGAATGTTGCAGAAGGCATTCGGTGAGCATTCCTGTATCGGAAAGAAATGTTTAGAAGTGGTTTAAACAGTTCAAAGAAGGCGGAGAACGCGTTGAAGACGAAATGCCCTCTGGTCGACCATCCACCTCAACCGAGGAAGCTCCCGTAGAAAAAATTAAAGATTTGGTGCTTGCAAACCATCGATTTACAATTAGATACTTTGCTGCTGATGTTGGAATTTCAAAAGCATCGGTCAATTCTATTTTGGGCCTCAAACGCGTCAAATCTCAATTGGTACCGAAAATACTGAATGCGCCATCTCACACTGCATTGATTCTTCGTGACTTTTTCGCCAGAAATGAAACCCATATCCTTCCACAACTACCGTATTCACATCGTGCGACTTCTGGCTATTCCCTAAACTCAAAAGACCACCCGGGGACACCGTTTTGAGCCGATTGAAGGGATTCAATATGAATCTGCGCGCGCTTTGAAGGCCATCCCTGCCGATGACTTTTTAGCGTGCATTGAGGATTGGAAAAAAAGTTGGCATAAGTGCGTTGTGCCCCCGATTAAATGCTGCAAAACGTTCTACAAACTTAGTGCAGAATTTTCTTCCCATGTTTTTCTGTGATCTGTTTAACTGGATTAACACTGGAATTCCACCAGAAGATAATTTTTTGTAAGTACGAAACTCACTTCTCAAAATCTTTGATAAATAAAACTGTATCATACTGTGAGGGCTGTGAATAACAGTAATCTCGGCAATTTCTGCTCTAATGGAAATTTAATTGCATAGAGGACGAAAATAGATGGCTTAATATAAAGAACTCGGTTGAGACGTTGAAGCGTGTAGGTGGATGTCAGATCAGGATCAGGATTAGGAAATTTAGTATTCATTGATTATGTAATAGATCACTTACTTTATTTAAACATTTCAAAATTCCACTTAATTAAGCCCAAAATTTGGTTACGGGAAGCAATATTTAGTTTATATCAATCAAACGTTCGTTTTTGTGGTCTAAAGTCTGTGGTTTCTAAAGTCAACGAAACTCCACTTTAATCATTGGATTTAAATCAATAAGACATATTTATAAAAATTCGAATAAAGTAAAATTTTAAAACGAAACAAGAACTGAAAAATACAAGAAGTACGCAGAGTCATTCGCACAGAAATTAAGACTGAATTTAATGCCACTTTACTATTAGAAATGTTCAAAATATATTACAATTTAGAAAAATACTATGACATTTCTTGATTTTATTTAAATTTAAGACGTGACCATTGTCTTTTGTATGTTTACTTTTCGATTACTTTATAAAAGCCGATTTTTTTAAAAAGTGAGTTTTAATATTTCTTAAAATAATACGTGCATTTTTTCTATAATTATATCAAGATGTTATTTAAAATTATTCCAAGCTATATCGCTTTTTCTATAAAATCTCTTATTGTTTATTCACTTTATGCTAATTATTAAATTAAAAATTATTATCAAAAACAGTTCCTTTGGGGCAATTATGCATATAAGCCCAAAGTTTTGTTTGTATAACTGATTTATTGTTATAGTATTTAATTCTTCTATGTTTCATTTTCTGTTTAGATTACTTGGTCTTCCAGACTTTGTACACCAAAACTGTACTTCACCAGATCCTCGTACTCTCGTCTTTCAAGTGCACTCCTGGACAATTTACGCCAGTCCATTCTTTGTCCTAGGCTTATATTGTTTGCTGTCATTGATTATCAGGAAACAGTTACTTTCTCCAGTAAGATAATTTATTTTTTAAATTCCTACTATTAGTTCACACTCTCCCTATATATATCTTGTTCAAATTTTCAATCAATCATGAAATACTTTTTATTCATCCACTAGTTCAAATACATTTTTTTAAACTTGCAGTGGATGACACTGGATGTTAATGCAGTTCTTTCAAATATTAATTCATGCATTAAATTGAATTGAGTAAAATAATACCAAATGATATCAATAAATCGGTGGTCTTCCTGCAGAATTAGAGATATTCGTCGGAGATAAAGTGATGTTAAGATCAAATATTGATGTGAAGAAGGGTTTGGTTAATGGTACGATTGGATTCATCGCCGAAATTCATTGGCCTAATTTACGACGCACGCAAATGTATGAACAAGACATTCCATCAGTCACTGTGAACTTTGCCAATAATGGTGTTCACAGAATCAAATTAATATTAGTGCAATTCCGCGCCAAACGCAGCTACGGTACTGCTGAACGAAGAAGGTTACCATTAATACTATCATGGGCATCAACAGTACATAAGATGCAAGGTAGCACTGTAGATTATGCAGTAATATATCTAGGACGAAAACTCTTCACAGCAGGTCAAGCATATGTCGCCTTGAATCGTGTGAAATCATTAGATGGACAATTAATTGAAGAACTGGACTGCTCGAAACTCACTGGAAAGGTTCCTTGCGATAATGAAGCATCACAAGAAATGGATAGAATGAACTCCATTTGTTTAATTAATCAAAATTATTTTCGGACAAGGACATTTATTTTACTGTGATCATGTACAAATACATTCCTTAAAAAAAAAAAAATAGCATCAAAATTTAAAAATTTCTCTTATTTTTAACTGTATATAAAAGATCTTATTCTGGGTTTTATATACTTGATTTTCAAAATTTTATGTGATATGGTTTTTTTTTTTTTAATCTTTGTATATAATATGTATATCATTTCTCTATGCAATGTACTTATAACAAACATTATTTATATCTTCCTTCCCCCCAGCCTGTTGAAGAATGTAAATATGAGCCAGCAATGTCCAGAGCTGATTCAAAACAGAGTTCACAGTATTCTCAGGGAAGTGTCAGAAGAAGAAAATCGTCGCGAAGAATGACTCGAGGCGTAAGTTGCAGTAGTATTAATTTTAAGTCGCCACTTTTATTTATTTATTGCAGGGATGCACAGACCGTGGCCCAATGGCTAAAGTCTTTTCTTGCAGCTTGTCCATTTCACTTTAAAAATGTAATATATATATTGCAAAATTTTCAGATTTTTATAAAATGTCAAAACAGGGACCATGATTCAGCTTTATTTTAATAAAAAAAAAAAAAAAAAAAATTTAAATATTAGAAAAGTATTTTATTCAATATTTGCTATTTTATTGTAAATTGTCAATAATTTTCTAGCCTGAATGTAGAATTCCTATCTTTGTAATATATATATACTAAATACATATGTATTGATAAAATATATATCCCATTTACATAATTAATTCCTGCTGATCTGATTCTAGAAATGTTCCATCTTAAAATTCTGCTCAACAAAGTAAATGTAATAAATTAAACTATTATGATCTAACTAATAAATTAAAATCCGCAATCAATGCATTACTGTAAACAAACTTATTCAGAAGGAAATTTAAAAAAAAAAAAAAAAATCAATACATTTAAACTATTTGACTCATAACTTTTGCTCAAAAATCGATCCAAATAATAAAATAATTATTTCACTAATATAATATTACTAATTAAATTCATTTTGTTATGTTATGTTAAATTATTTATTTTTATTAACTATAAAAAAATTAAATGTATATATGTTAGTTAATTTTGGAGATATTTTGTAGTCCCCTGACAAGTTACAATGAGTGCATATGAGATTATGCAAATTACAATGAGTGTATGAAACTCTTTTTCAAATTACTTTGGGTACATGAGACCCATGTGCAAGTTACAATCGATGCATGAGACCCTTGTGCAAGTTACAGTGGATGCATGAGACCCTTGTGCAGTGGATACATGAGACCCGTTGCAAGTTACAATGAGTGCATGATGCCCCAGAGGCAAATTACAGTGAATGCATGAATTCCGCAAAGTAATATGAGTGCATGCGACACACGGGCAAGTTACAGTGAGTACATGTGGCCCACTGCTTTCTCAAGTCTATGCATCCCTGACTTATTAACATTAAATTGCTTTTATGTAATCTTAAATACTTCTTTATCATTTTTAAAAGTGTTTTTTATATTAAATGCATGATAGCTTTGAATAAATCTATCCGTATCCTCCTTAAAATCCTTTATAATAATTATTCATTTCATTGTTGCATCAAAGGAAATTTTACTCATATTTTAATTGTGCTGCATTAATTGTTTGATATCTATAATTTATATTTATATAAAGTATGTAATATTTAATTATTATTGTATATTTTCCATGTTGTTTCTTTTTTATTTACTATTTAACTTGAAATTTAATAATTGTTTACTTATTAAATTATGCAATTATTACTATTTAATTGTATTATTTTTCAAATTTCTTTAGATTTGTATATCTATATACATGTGTAGTAAGTGTTTTGTTTAATAAAAGATTTTATTTGAAGATGTTATTTAAGGTATTAATAAAATATTTTTGTATAGTTAAAAATACTAAATTTGCATTCCTTTTTATTAGGTTCAGTTTGCAAAATTAGTTGCATGCTTTCATCCATTACTAAGCTTTATGCATTATACACTTAAGAGCTCTTAATAAAAAAATCAGCTTTTCCGACTGCATATAAATTTTAGTTTTAAGTTGTTTTCATATTTGAGAAAAAAAGTTCGTTAATCTGGCACTTCAATAGTTGATTCCAGTTTTAAAACAGAATTTTTAATTACTTTTTAATGTATATTACAAAATTGACACAAAAACTCAAGCATAGGAAAAAAATTTAATTATAAGTTGAAGTTGTTATGTGCTTATAAAGAACTAATAATTAACTTTGTCTTTAGATAATGGGATATTCAGAACAACCCTAAAAATATTTTAAAATGTTTTATTATTTTAATGTTAAAATTAATTATTCATTTGACTTTTAATCTAATATTTATATCGCATGTTATTGTACAATATTTATCAATTAATTTTTAAAATTAAAAAAAAATAATTTTTTTGAGTCTGCAGTGAAATATATACCATTTAGTTAAAAATATTTATTTTAGAAAAATACATAATTATTAGTAAGATAAAACAAACATTTATGGTGTTAAAATTAAGATTTCTAGCTAAATTGAAGAGAAGAGAAATATTTGTATGTCATTTAAAATGTATTTATGAATGTGATTTCAAATGTTTAACTTTTTTTTATTGTCTTGATTTCTCTGTTTTCTGCATGCCTTACTGCGTGTGTTGCACGTTTAATTGCTTTCCTGGTCGCACCTCTGCCTGCACCTTGCTTCTCCACATGGTTTATGGCTAGCAGCAAGAAGAAAGAGCAAGAGTAGGTAGAACTTCTTCTGTAAGAAAAGTAAGAAGAGATGATATATTTTAAGTGTTCCGTGCTAGACTTCGTGTGAAGTACATATAGAGGTTGTGCAATTTTAGCTTTGCTTGGATAGGTTTCTTCTCCTCTCAGCTTTTATTTGCTGTTCTTTAGCTCCTCTTTTATTATCTCATAGTATTGATTATTAAATATTAAATGCTTTTCAAAATTATTAAAAAAAAATCTATGCTTATTTTATAGGTTTTCTTCATAATGCTTCATATATATTTTTTAAAAAATAATTTAATCAGTTTTACATTGTTGGAAAATTATCGGTTTTGTATTGTTGGTATTTAAAAAAAAAAGAAATGACTTTAATTAAGCTATGGCAGTTGACCTATACCAAATGTAAGAAGGATTATAGGATGAAGCAAGGTTTCACATCACAACATTTAGTTAGAAAAAATTAACGTGTACAAATAATATACAAATAAATGAAATTATACAGAAATTAAAAAAAAAAAAACACACAGCATCGAAAATAAAACCAATTAAATTCTACGATTTAGTGTTCCATCCAAGGGATGAATGGGCAAGGGAACAGAATGGCAAAGTTCCATAATTACAAGTTTAGTTGCTTTTTTAGCTTGCAAGTGCATAAAAAAAAATCTGCTTGTCTGCTAGACATCACAGAGCCAGTATTACTAATTCTGCTAATTTCAAAATTAAAAATTGTAATCTAAATAGTTGAATGTAGAGCAGATTTAATTTAGTAGTTCAATCCTATTTTAATTATTTTTATCTTTTGTTATACATTTTGAAAAAGTAAACAAGTGATAAAAAAAATTTACTATTCTATTTTTATTGGTAATTTATTATGGAATTTAAGTAGGTGGAATAACTCTCTTTAAAAGCACTAACATCATCACTATTTGTTTAATAAAAGAATATTATTTTCCTTATTAAAAATTGTAGTTTTTTAACAACTATTTTTCAAACTAGTTAACATTTTTGAGCTCGAAGTATTTTAGTGAAAAAAAAAAAGATTTGTTTCAAATTTTTAAAAAAATAGTGCTATTATTTTTGTGATTGTGAAAAATTAAAAATAATGTTTGTTAGTTAAGAAATTTTGAATTTTTTTACATTTGAAGTTAATTTATTATGAAGAATTTTTCTAATATTAATGCTAATAAGTACTGCTTCCTTTTATAGTTGCTTGCTTTGATAATTTTTGATTTTGCGTGATAAATTCTTATTTTACAAATAATGATAGCATGTTTACTTATTTTACTAATCAATTATAACTTTTTTTCATATTAACAATTTTTTATGTATATTATATTTGTAGTTGCCAGTTTGTTTCGAAAAACATTGCTGCAATATTAATGCTACTAGAGATGGATGGGATTTTTTTAATAATATTTTGTACAGAATTTTAAATCACTTATTTTGAGGTTTTCATTCTTGTCCAAGTATTTCATGGTTTTTATTTGGTGTGATGCAAATTGATTTTTATGTGTTGTTTCTTTTTTTAAATTGAACTTTCTGTTAATCGTTTTTAAAAATTATCTGTCTTAGTTATAAAAAAAAAGTTTTAGACAAATTATAGAATTTTTTTAAATAAATACAAATATTGATGTATTTTAGAACTTTAAATCTCTTTAACTTTTTTTATTGCTGCTTCACTGGGTGTGTATTACAGCAATTGGTAATAATTATTTTCTTACTATTACTTACCGATTAATTTACTTTCAAATGAAATATTTGCTATTTATACATTTAATATGTATGGCTCTTTCAAATATTCTTCTTGGAAGTAATAGATTCAATAATATCTGGGATGCATTTATAGTGAATTGTAACCATTTGCTTTTATTATACTAATTATAGAAAAAATTCGAATGATAAAATGTTCTAATTTATTTATAATGCTTTCCATAGGAATAATTGAATTAAATATCATAAAATTCATTTATTTAAATATATACATTTGTTTTTAATACATTGGTAAAAACAAGTTCATGAATTTTAAATTAAGAAAGTCTTATTATGCCAAAAAATTTTTTTATCCTTTAGAAAAGACATGCTTTCTAAAACTATTTCTCTTATTAAAAATATTTTACTAAATTATAGTGTATTATATATATATATATGGTATATTTCCAAATATATGAATTAATGATTGGAAACAAAAAAATTGAGAACATTATATATATATATATATATATGTGTGTATAATATTTTTAATTTGTTTTTCTTCACATAATTAGAAAGTCTATATTTTCATAAAGCTGCTGTTACTAACTTCATAAACCATCATAACTTCAAAATAAATTAAAAGTTTTGTTTTTTGTTCAATGTTGAAGGATAAATAACAATCAATATTAAAATTTTATTTCACTCATATATTTCCTTCAAAAGATATCAAATCGCATAATATTTTATTTTCTAAAACACATTACGATTAAATTTTATTTTAAAATTCATTGTTTAAAGCAAAATTTTAATAAAACTATATTTAATGAAATAAAAACTCAAAATCGAAAACTGTTTTAATTTAACTATTAATTTACAAATTTTTTAAACTTATTTTTTATCAAAGAAAATTTTGCACTCTAAATACCTTTAATATGCTATGAAGCTGTGAATTTAAATTTAACTAATATTATTCTCGTTGCAGTTATTAGATGAGGACCACACAGGGCGTTCCTATCGAACTATTGATAGTGGCGATGCAGCTGCCAAAGAAACGTTAGCCATTGATCCTAATGGAAGCATCATCTGGACAAGTGAGAGTGACATGCCAGAGATCGTTGTAGATCCGCAAGAGGAGGACAAACCTCCTCCATCAAAGAGTTTTAGCTCTAAAGTTAAAAAGTATTCAACCCTATTCTGTCTGCATTGAAGCTCATTTCTAAAGGGAGTTACATCGCCACATTAATTATTATGATGGTAAGTTCGAGATATTTTATCAGCAAATTTATTTTTTTTTTAAATTGTATCTATTCTAGTAATTCTTATAAGTTGAGGATTATTAATCCAGTTGATCACATTATTTAGTCCAGTTACAATTAGTCCATTACTCTAATGTTGGCTAAGTTAGAATGGCATCCTTGTCCATTGATTACCAGTGGCTTCAACAATAACTGATTCTGTCAAGCTGGGTATAAGTTCCTGATTTATCTGGTAGATACAGCTAGATGATCTCAATAGTTTTTGTGAGCAGACAACTAAAACATGTCAGATTGTCCTGACTGGTGGCAACATGAGCACTTATGCAGGAGGGCCGAGATTCGAATCCCTGGCTATGTTATTGTAGTCACCGATTTCGGAAGCGAGGTGACTCGACGGCGATTATGATATGTGTAACGGCGTCTTGCATCATTTGCCAGGTTGCTTGGCTGGAGTTTTACTGACTTTCTTGTATACATGCAGTATTCAGGTCATTTATCCCTGTTGCCTCATGGATAAATAGCTCCACGTGCATAGTGTAAGTCAGCGCCTGATAATGTAAACATCCTGTATACGTGGGCGTAAGGTGACTGGAATGAGAAAGAAATGTAACATCGCCAGTGTGCGTTTGGTTTTGGAATAAAAAGAGACGTGTTTTATGTGTGTGTGTTTTATTCTAAGACCATACAATCCATAAAAGTTCTTCCGGAAGGCACTGTCCTCCCCTCATACCCTGTTAGTGGGCTGTTCATGAGATACATTAGTTGTACTTAAAGCCCTGAGATTTTCAACAGGGGAAAAACAGGGCAGATTCATTCTTGATGAATCTAGAATCCCATAAACTTGAATCTTAAATTATGTGAAATCAAAATCATTATCGATTTAAAAAAAAATAGTTTTTTTTTTTAGGCGTATATATGTTTTAATTGATTTTTATAGTTAATAGTTGGGGGATATGGGAAAAAAATTCATAAATGAATTCTCCAATGGAATTTTTTTAATAATAAATTATGTTATTAAAAATTTCAAATATATTAAAATATATTATTCTAAATTATTAAAATATATTATTCTGTACATTCAATTACCAAATGATGGTTTTAAGTTTTTGCAATCTAATGGCATTGGAGTTAGTATTCTTGCAGTGTAACAGAAGCTAACCATTTTGATATGGGGAAAAAAAAAAAAAATTTTTTTTTTTTTTTTTTTTTTTAATTAGGATTCTATATAATCTTATCAAAATAAAAACATTTTTTTTTTTTTTTCTTATTTAAAATCATTGCAATATATTGTAACTTGAATAGTTTTAAAAATCTTCTTTCTTTTTGACAGACATGGAGTATAACGTACCACAGTTGGCTCACTTTTGTGCTGCTTCTTTGGTCATGTATAATTTGGATGAGTCCAAATTCAAGATACATGTGTTTAAGATCCTCTCCGGCCCTTGTGTTTTATGCCGAAGCCCTTCTGGTCCTGCAGTATATTTTTGGTCTCAATTTGACTGAAGATGAATTACCATCTAAAGATGTGGGACAAATAGGCTTGGTTAAATATGGAGACTTGACTTACCAACCATTGGCTATAAAGGTAATTTTTATTTCTATTTATTTATTACGCAGTGTAACGTCTCGACCTATACTAGACCTATAACGGCTTATAGAAGAGGGCCACTTTCAGGATCATGGGAACATTTTTTATTTACAAGCACTATATATATACATGCGAACACAGAATTCTGGATTATTGTAATTTATTATTTACGAAATATAAAAATTAAGGATTTATATATTATCACAAGTGCACGATGCAATCACAAGTACACTTCACTCCAAGATCAGAGATTTTCAGAGTTCTCGAATCTGCAACCAATCTAAAAAAATATGTGGTTTACGGCAGATCTTAATTATCACGTGACGTGATACGAGGAACCATAAGGGGTTCAATTTGAAAAAAGGCGGAATCTCCAGGCTATTCAGTTACTTCAAAGAAAAACAACGCTTCTGGCCGACTCGTCGCAGAACTCTCTCTCCTTCTTCACCAAGAACTTTCTTTTAAGGCAATCCGTTAAGAGTGAGGGAGGTCAGTTTCTTGCACATCTCATTGGAGTAGACATTTCTCAGCTCATTCATGATCCATCACTAATCACAATGGAACTACTCATGATGTAGTCCATATTCAATTTGTAATTATTTCAATCTGTGAAGGTCGCACAGACATTCGCTAATTTTATGAGTCTCATTATACATGATACCGAATATCTACTATCAGATTTAGTGGTAGATTGTTCTCATTCGTACAAAACACTAGTTGCATGTAATATAACTACCTGCAATACTGTTTGTCTGCTGTCAAATTTGAGTGATGGGTTGTTAATTTATACTTGCCAAATAACATATATTCCTATCTCCTGGGAATGAAATGCAAAACTCTTCCCGTGAGAAAAAATGCTACATCCAGTTTTTAAACAGGAAAAAAAAAAATGTAAAATTTGTTTTTAATTTTAAATAATTTGCAAATAATTTAATTAGAAAGAAAGTTTTTAGATATTAAAAAAAAAAAGATTTTTTTTTTAAATTTATTTTTATTTCACATAAAAATCTTTGATAACACTAAACTTATCTCAATGTCTGATTGTGTTGTTTTATAATTTCAATTAAATATTACAATCAATAATTTAATATTGCTTTCGAATAATCTTTAAAATTACGTGTTTTTTTGTACTAGAGAGTACTTTTAAAAATTGCTCTTATTATTTTTATCATTTCATAAATCGATATTTTAGACATTTTGAATAACAATGTATAGACAGAAATGAGTTGATAATTACAGTATTTTGTAAAAAAAAGGCTTATTAAGAATTTATTTCTAATAATATTAATAGTTATATGTTAACTATACATGATTAATTATCCAAGTCAAGTATCTTTTTTATATTATCCTTTTAAAATATGTCTACACCTCTGCCTTATTTATTGAAAATAAAAAAATCGATTTACTAATATTAAATTAAAGTCTACTTATATACATTGATTTTTCAAAATATTTTCTAATAAATTAGAATTATTCTTATTATTTTTTTTCATTAATGCTTTCATATTCTTTTGTATAATTATAAATTTTTTTTATTGTATTTAAAAAATCATATTGCATTAGTGGATCAGAAATTTTTTTTTAAATGTATATAATCCGACTGCTTTGAATAAAAAAGTATAATAATTAACTGTGATTTTTTTTCATCTGGTTTTAATCCTGTAATCTATAAATTTTAATTGTTAAAAAATAAAAATTTTATTACAATTGAAATTCCTCCTAAATAGCTATTGCTTTCCTATGACACCACTCTTTTTTGACTCCATCTGATTTTGGCCGCTTGCTAATTTTCCACTTGATTGGTGGTCAGCATTAGCATTAATGCTATCTTATAGATATAGATGTCTTTAAAATAGTAGAAATAAATATATAATTAATGATAAACCTATGTCACTTTAATAATGCTTTTTTCATAGGTGCAATTAATTCATTCAAATTTGACGAGGTAATATTTTTAAACTATTAAAAAAACAATTTTTTTTTTTTTTAATGAAAAATTTAAATTCCATCTTTTTTTTTTTTTTTTTTTTTTTTTTTTTTTTTTTTTAAAAGTCACTATACAAAACATTGAATTAATTTCTTATTTTTAAAAAATTTTTAATTCTTTTGAAATTATTTCACATGTGTTTATTCTATAGCTTATTTAATAATTTTAGATGCTGTACACAGTTATGTTCTGGATCACCATGAGGCAATTTTTTGAAGAGAAACAACAATCAAGTGACGACAGAAACATTGCAGAAGGTCTGACGTTGGAACCTTTTAACATTTCTTATAACACTGCCACCCCTGCATGTCCTAGACCATGTATGTCTATGTTTGCGTGGATACTTTCCTTACATTTCTTCCCATTTTGCACGTTATTTTTGAAATCACTCTCATATCTTTTGCTTGTGCATTCTATTTTTTAACTTTTTATTACACACTATAATAAATATTTCATGTTTATTCACTTTAAATTTTTTTTCATTATCGCCATAATATAACATTTTTTTTTTTTTTTTTTTTAAATCTGCACGATCATTATAATTAAAGTCCCACTTTCAAAAAGAACCACACGTCACAATGAGCACAAATTTGAACTGAAAGATACTCGAAGATGGAAACGGTACGATATCAAAAAAAAAAAAAAAAGGTTCAACCGACTTTTCCCATCCAATTTGGTATGACCTTGCCATGGTGAATGGACTTTCCACTAACAGTGTCACAGCTGTTGAATGACTTGGAAGTTCATTTTGTCCGTCAAAAAAACCCAAAATCAAGCACATTGGACACTACAGTTCGCTTAATGTGTAACTCTTACAAAATACGTCGTCATTTCGATTCAAAATATCACTGGCAGCCGAATTCACTTTCTTTATGCAGCTTCCAGCACCATCTATTGATACACTTTGGAACTTTTAAGGCCGTACCGTTTTCCCCTTTCTTCAAGTATCTTCAGTTCAAATTTGAACTCATTGTGATGAGTGTTTCTTTTTTTTACAGCAATTTTGAAAGTGGGACTTTAATTATAATCATCCTATATATACAGTAACCTCTTTTTAATCCGCCAATTTTAAGACCTTATTATTTTACTGAATTAGCGAGCGTCAATATTATTGATACCAAAGATAAAACACTCTGATAGAAATTTAAACGATTAAAACTTGTACGTATTTAATGTTTACGCGATTTCTGACCACATATAAATGATATGAAAAATGCGAATAGCATAGTGTCGCCATCTGGCGACCAAGTTCAACAAACACCTAAATCCATGGAAAAACGAAGGCTTGATCGGTGCCCGGCTATAGAGAGGTTTCTGTATTTTTAATTTCATGTTAATTGCTATGTGGTTGTGGTATTTCGATTAATAGTTTATTCAGCTTCTTTTGTGAAAAATTCTCTAAGCTTTTGCTTGGTTTTACTTAGTTAAAGAGAAATACTGGTTATGAATGTTCTTTACTCAGATAAAGTTCTAGCTTTTTTTTTTATTTCTCTACATCATATTTTATTTCAGATCTATTATTTTTTATGAATACAATATGTCTTCATTTACATATTACGAATATTTAAATTTTTTGTCCTCATTTAATTCTAATTAAATGTCATTTAAAAAGAGAGAATGCATATTGACTCTTACAGTATTATAGAAAATCGTTCCTACTTTAAATTATTTTTATATATGGCTTATTTAATCTCTTGTTATATTAGAAACTGGTGTATTAAATTAATTATTAAAAGTTAATTTAATTTTAGTGTTTTATATCTTGTTGCTTCAAAGACAAATAAAATAACAATAAAAATACATCAGAAATAAAAGAACAAATAAATAAAGTGATGAAATCGCATCTATTCTCTTGGATTTTTAATTGTTTTTTATGTATAAATGTAAAATTAATTTTATTATTATTATTTTTATTTTTAATAAATATTTATTGATTTCTCACTTGATCATATTTATTAATTAGGTTTTCCATGTTAATTATAATGCAAATTTCATAAACTTATTAATCAGTGGCAATTTTTATTTATTTTTTTAATTCCATAAATGTAATTCTAAAAACTCTTATAAATATATGTATAATAAAAAATGTCTTCTTTCATTACATAATGCAGTTAAAGGCATTTATTTTTTACAGATGTATATTAATTATTAAATTTAGTTATAATTATTTGTTATTGACAAAAAAATTCAATAAATTAGAATTTTCATTATTAACCATATTGCCAAATTCTAATTTAAGAATTTTTTTTTTTTTATGCAATTAAAATTTGGATTAATAATAAAATTATTTATATGTTAAATTTTGTATTAAAAAGTATTGTCAAAAATATATTAGGGGTGGTATTACTGTATTTATTTTTTAATATTTAGAAGAATTAAAAATTATATAATATTTGTCTCATTTCAGCGATTAAACGACACTTCAGCATTGTACCATCTGTGACTTCTCCAAATCCCTACATCCGTGTGGTGGCTGAAACCGTTTCAAAATACTCACAAAATACTGGATATGGATTGTTGCAACCATGTTAATGGTCATTTCCTTGGGAGGACAAGTTGTTGTGGTGTACCGCATTGTTTACATGTTCCTGTTCCTATTTTTATCTTAATGTTCCAAGTAAATATTCAGTGATATCTTCTATTTTGCAATTAATATGCTATACTACTGTGCCCAAAAAGTAAGACCAATTATTTGTTTTTCTTCAGAAACTCTTTAATTATTCTTCAAATTTATTTCATCGCCTTCAAAAAGTAATCCTTATGCACAATGCACTTATGGCAACTTTTTTTAAAATCCTCAATGCATGCTAAAAAAAAGTGATCGGCAGGGGATGGCCTTCAAAGCGCCGATTCACGTTGAATCTCTTCAATCGACTCAAAACGGTGTCCCCGAGTGATCTTTTGAGTTTACCAGAAGTCGCACAGCGTGAATACGGTGGTTGCGAAATGATATGGGTTTCATTTTTGCCGAAAATGTCATGAAGAATCAATGCAGTGGGAGCTGGCGCATTCAGTATCTTCGATACCAATCGAGATTTGACGCGTTATTTCCAAAACGAAATTAGCCGATTCTTTTGAAATTCCAACATCAGCAGCAAGGTCTCTAATTGTAAATCGACGGTTTGCCAGCACCAAATATTTATTTTTGGACGTGAGCTTTGTTGGTTGAGGTGGATGGTCGACCAGAGGGCTCTTTGTCTTCAACGCGTTCTCTGCCTTTTTTGAACTGTTTATACCACTTCTAAGCATTTCTTCCGATATAGGATTGCTCACCGAATGCTTTCTGCAACATTCTATACTTACCGAAAACAAAATTTAATGCAAGTTCTTGATTTAATTAATTCAGACATTTCAAAAATCGCTGGAATCAGTTTTAGCTCTCAGAAAGGCAAGCGTAACTCAAACAGTAATGAATATTTTGACGTCAAATTTCATACAGATGTCAAGGACAGTGGCAGCAACCTAAAAGAAAAAAAATTGAAATTGAATTAAGCCCGGGAATTTTAAATTGAAAATTGGTATTACTTTTGGACACAGTAGTATATTTATAAATTATTGAATAAAGTTACTCTGTAAGATTGAAAGATATTTAATAATATAAGATTTCAATAAATCTTTTATTATTAAATATCAATTTAATAATAAAAATTTCAATTTTTGTTATTTTGAAGGAAAAAAAAAAAATTTTTTTTTAAATATTTACTTTTAAAAACTTTGTAGTACCGCTATTTTAAAATGTTCAGTAAATAATAATAATTTACGTTCTGTTTTGCAGTTTTCGTATCAACTTTGGCGAAGAATAATGTATGGCTTTTGGTTAACTGTAATTGTGTTTTCAATGCTAGTGCTCATCATTATTTATACCTACCAATTCAAAGATTTTGATTATTACTGGGAAAAATATCTCCATGTCTCCAAAAAAGTGTGTAAGTGAATTATATTTATTGTTGATATTTTATTTATTTATATAGAAAATCTAATTATCATTTCTTACAAAGAACAATCAATATATTTGGATATAATCATGGTTTAAAGTTGAAAACAAAATAAATATTTATCTTCACATTTATTATCAGTTTTTAGACAATTTGGATGAGTTATAAATAAAAACACAATAAATTCGTTGCATGTGAATGAACAGATATACATTTGTAATGATATAACAAATTAATGTATTTAAAATACAATTATGCTTCTATTTTCCCCCTAAAAATTTCTCATATATATCTCGAATTGTTTCAAAATAGTGTCCTTTAAGATAGGATTTTTTTAAATTTAATATTATAAGATAAATTACAGGAAACATATAAAAACTTATACTGGGTTAAATTATATATGAGTAAATATTTTTATTTAATATATTTTATTAAATATTTTTAATAATAAATAAATATTTAATGTATCTATGCGATTTTTAGATATTTTTATTAATAAAAAATTTTATTTATTTATTTATTTAAAAATTTTTGTATTCTTTTATTTTTATTTCAGTAAATTAATATTAAAACATTTACGATTTTAATTAATAAATTATGATAGTTTCTTACATTCTAAAAATGTTTTTAAAACCACAAAATTATTTTTATTGATTAATTACAAAATAAGTGTGATACAATTAAAATAAAAAATTATTTTAAATGTGAAAAAAAAATTATGTAATGTTTTTGAAAGAATTATTATGAGCAATTTTTTGCTGAAGTATTTTTTTTTTATTTTATTGGCTTATTGGGTCCAAACTATTCCATTGATTATTTATGTAATATTAAAAGTGAAATATTTGTTTATTTTATCCTTCTAATCCTTTCTGTTTCAGACAAAGGGATTTGGGTTTAGAACTTTATGATTCTGATACTGGTACATTATTTGTGAAGCTCCTTACGCCAACATTTTTCTTGATCATAACTATAATCCAATTACATTACTTTCACAAAGACTTCCTTCTTATTAGCGATATTCACTACCGGTAAGTACACAATAATTTTGTTTTAAATAAAAAATTTTATTTCTATTTTTTATATATATAATATTAAAATATAATATAAATATCATTATTATTATACATGAAAAAAATAAATTGATTTTATTCTTAATTCTAAAAGTAAGTTTTTAGTTATTTTAAATTTTATTTTTTTTTCGCTTAATACCTGAAAGCTTAACATTATTGAATTTTCAAAATATTTCATGTATATTGATTCAAACCAGTGGTTCTCAAAGGGTGCACCTTAGAAGATTTCTGGGTATGCCCTGTGGTATTCAGAGAAATATGTGCCCAGATACAAAAATGAATATAGTTACTATTTTTCTTGTTGGTTTTCCCATTCAAAGATAACTTTCATTACAAACAACTAACCTATCTAGATTTTTTTTTTTTTTTCTTTTCATGCTTTCTTGAGATAAAAAGTCGCCACATAAACAATAGTGCACCAAATAATATTTCCAAGAAACTAGGAATGATCTCTTCCATGTTTGTCTACTAGAAGCTCCAGCATCTATGCGATTTTCAATGTTAAAAGAATTTCCATTGCAGCTTGTGAGACTCCTCCGTCTGTAAGTAGTCTGTGGAATTGACCCTTTGGATATGAAACTGTGAGGCGTTAATAGCAGTATGCAGTGCGCTTAGGTTTTTAAATTTTTGACTTCAAAAGTTTGAGAACCATTGATTTAAACAAAGAAAAAAAAAACCGCGATTATTAAGCAGTGGAGTAACAATTTTATAACGAACTTTAAACATTTTCATTAAAAACATGACTAATACAATGACATTTTGACGTATACTGTAATCTGTCTTTAATCGGGCGCGTTCTAGACCAAGGCCGTGCTGGATGTGCGATTTTGCCGGATTTTCAAGTGGGATATTGTTTTTAAAGAAAATACCAAAGATAAAGCACTGTAGACAAAATTTTAAACACTTAAAAACATGTACATATTTAATGTGTTGAAGCTCATTCTTAACTTGTGTAGACGATATAAATATGTGATGAATACGAGCTGCATTGTGTCGCCATCTGGCGATCAAGGTCGACAATTTCCCAAATCCATACGAAAAAAATATGGAAGTGAAGGCTCGATCGGTGCTGGACTATAGAATGTGACAAATTATCGAATACCATAGCAAGGAGATGTTACTGTATATATATATATATATGATCATTGAAAATATCATGAAATCATGAATATCTCATGAAATCATGAATTCATGATATCATGAATATCTTTCATGATCATTGAAAATATAATTGATATATAATTTTTAAAATTCATTATAAAATGTGTTATTCAACTATTTCAAAATCTCATTTTTATTTGTTTAAATGAATATGCATGAATAATTTTGAAAATTTACTAATGTTTATTTTATAATAATATATATGCAGGTTTAAATTAACTAGTATAATATTAATTTGAAATTAAAAGCATGCAATTTTCATCTAATTCTCGTTTTTTTTTTTTAATAAAACGTATAATTTTGTGTTTTTATTTTAAGTTCTAGTGAATACATAGCTGATACTACACAACTTACTACTGCTAGCAATATACCAAATGACAGTACAGAGACGCATATCACTATTGAACATGAAAATGAAATCGAATGCCCCAAAACTCTCGACCTCAAGTCTCCGAATAGAAGACGAACTGCTTCACCTACTTCAGAACTTGGAACGCCAACAACTCTAAAAGAAGAAGTTGAAAGCAATCGAGCAGAAAGAGGTAAAATATTCTATTTAAATTTTTTTTTTCTGTACGCTATTAAGTTTACATTAGAAAAGAATGCAGTGTTCATTCGTTGCGTAAATAACTATAAACCCATATATAAGTCAAAATGAAAGAAAAAAAGTTTGAAGACACCTGATATAATGTCATGTTGAAATGAAACGTTTAGATGCAGTATGTCTGTAAGAAACAACTTTTATATTTACAGGGTGACTATAATTAAAATCCCACTTTCAAAATGCTGTAAAAAACGAAACACTTGTCACAATGAATGCAAATTTGAAATGAAGAAACTTGAAAAAGGGGGAAATGATATGGCATCAAAAAAAGTTCCGCCGATTTTTCCCATCCAATTTGGTATGACCTTGTGGTGGATGGGCTTTCCACTCACAGTGTCACAACTGTTGAATGACTTGGAAGTCATTTTTCCATAAAAAGAACGAAACAATCAAGCACATTGAACACTACAGTGGGTTTAATGTGCAACTCGTGCCAAATATTGTCATTTCGATTCAAAATATCATTGGCAACTGAATTCCCTTTCTTTAGGCCGCTTACAGGACCATCTATGCACTTTGGAATATATTTTTTTTATATTGTCTGTTTCCCCCTTCAAGTATCTTTCAGGTCAAATTGGAACTCAGTGTGGCGAGTGCTTCTTTTTTTTTTTACAGCATTTTGAAAGTGGGACTCTAATTATGTATCATAACCCTGTATTTATATTTCATGTCCTAAATTTCTTTGTCAATTTTTAACTTTTTATTGATTTATTTGGAGTATTTATAGAAATATTTTTCTTTTGTAGAATTTAAGGCTGTGAAAATTTGTTTGGATAATATTTTTCAAGATGTGCAACAGTGGTTTACGTCCATTTCGGAAATTTTATGGAGAATATTAGAAATACATATCATAAAAGTTGTTTTACTATCCACATTTATTTTGGCTGCTTATGATGTAAGTATATATATATATATATTTTTTACTAATAAAATATTATATTGAAGAAATCTGCGTATTGTGTAAATGTTTCAATATTATTTAATATTAAAATTAATTATAAAAATATTTATAATTTACTATATTAAATTACCAATTATGCAGAGGAAATTTTTGTAAAAAAAAATTGTCATATGATGTTGATTTTTTTTTGTTTTCATGTAACAAATGTAAAAGAAATTGAGAAAATTGTGTTACTCATAAATTAAATTAATAGCTGATTATTGCCCGATTCTTGTACTTGTGGCAGGGAATGTAGCTAGCTTTCAGGTGGACCGAGGTTCGAATCCGCAGGCTGCATTGGTGTAGTCACTAATTTCAGAAACGAGGAGACTCGATGGCAGTTATGACAATATGTGAAAAAGCGTCTCGAATAGAAATATCAGACTGCCTGGTGAGACTTCCCAGATTTTATCCAATAACGCAACAAAATGTGGAGCAGTTACCCCTTAAAACCCTCGGAAGGTGCTATCCTCCCCTCATCACCCCCACAGTGAGTTGGTTGATCGTGGCGTATCTAAGCGGTGCAACCAACTGATATTTAGCAAAAGACGGTTGATTATTGTGTAGTTCTTTAATTTATTTTGGTGACAGCTTACAAGCATCCTGTCTTATGTTATATTTTTAAAAAATGGTTGTAAGTTGCTACAGCCACAGTTTCCTTTATCCTTTCATCCATTTAGTTCTGAGGTAAAGAAGAAAAGAGACAGACCCTTAAAACAAACTCCTTTCAACTGATGAAACGTGGAATATGCTTGTTTCATCACCCATCCCAATGGACTTTCCCCGTGCAGTTTTTGCAGCAAATATCCGACTCTCGACAGGACATGATTTTTCTTAATAAACACTTGCACCGCATGGGTGTGGCTACTCATGATGTCTGTGCTCGTTAGGTGAAACCATGGACTTTTTACATTTGACAACATGCACAGCACTTGATTTTGACTTTTAATTCTGACAACTTCACCAAGAGTAAATTTTATGGGGCTGCTATGGATAGTTCTTATGCGGATATCGCTACAGTTTGATGTAGGGAGAAAAAGTGTTATATTTTAATTAATGTACTTTGTTTAGTGCTTGATGTTGAATTGCTTGATATTTAGTGAATATGTTTTGGATAATTTGAAATATTATTTATATTCTCTTTCCTAAAAAAAGTGTGTAATTTTTAACTTGAGAATTTTTCCTTATGTGATTAAAAAATTATCATATCTTTATCTTTATATATATTAATGGGAAAACTTTTCTTGATGTAACGCATAATATTATTCATAATTTAAGCTTTATAGTAGATGCGTTGTCGTTTGTTTGTGCAACTTCAATTGGTTATGGACAAATCGAGTCCCAAGTCCAATAAAACATTTATTTCGACGCGCACAAGTACTAAAAATTACATACAAATAATACCAA
This sequence comes from Caerostris extrusa, assembly GCA_021605095.1. NCBI lineage: Eukaryota > Metazoa > Arthropoda > Arachnida > Araneae > Araneidae > Caerostris > Caerostris extrusa. Next base: position 28,037 of record BPLR01010499.1, on the reverse strand, counting down.
CGGCCATACCATGCTGGTACCATATACCGGTTCTCATTAGATCACCGAAGTCAAGCATCATTGGGCGCGGTCAGTACTTGGGTGGGTGACCACCTGGGAACACTGTGTGCTGTTGGCATTCACAAATTTGGGACCTGAATGGCCGAGTGTCTAGCGCTCAGTGTCACAGGTTTCGGGTTCGAATCCCGGCGGTGCCATGGATGTTTGTAGTGGTTCGGAATCCACTTTAAGCCGTAGGTCCCGGTCTCCTATGACTGTAAGAGCGCCATGGAGCCAAAGTCAGACTTCTACCTACGGGTGCTCCATCACAACAGAAGCTGCTTCCTTCCCCTTCAATCATGAGTACGTATGGGCTCGTGGGCTTGGCCAGCCAAGTGGGATAAAAAAACAATAACAAATAATATTTTAACACACAGCATGTATATTTAAAAACATTCAATTACAGATTTAGTGGAAGGATTGCACTTTTAGCTCTCGCCAATTGCGCCATGCGTCCTCTCACGATATAGTCAGGGTGCTTAATAACGATTTCTTCTGTACGACGCAAGGGGTGCTCTTGCATTGTGTAGGAGGAAAGATGGTTACGTAGAGGGAACCACGGTTACAGGCTTTGAATAATAATATGTTTGATTAAATGTTGAATTTAAAATTTGGGGGAGATTTTTATTTTTCATTTATATTAGGATTGCATATCATATTTTAATGATACTTTATTTTATCCAGAAGCAACTATTTTTATCGTTTCCACCCCAGGACTTATGATCTTGCACAAGTGATTGCATTACTTTCACACGAGATAATAAATTTCACAAAAATATTTCATATTCATAAATATGACGAATTCGTTAAATTTATCGTATAAAATTATTATTATCATTATTATATTATATTATTTAAATCATAAAAATAAAGAACTAATAAAAAAATTTTCTTTCCTTTCAGGTGTGTGCCATTCATTTTTTTGCATTTGTTGTTTTCGTGGTGGTAGCCCTGCCGCTCCCAGCTCTGCAAAGCTTTTTCTCTCATTGTATGTCCATTTGGGTTGCAGTCCTGCTGCTATCAAAAATGATATATCAGCTGAATATCGTAGATAACTTAAACTGGAGAAGAAATTGCTCGGTAATTTTTGAAGTTTCTTACGTATTTACTAATTTCTTTATCCTTGAAAATCTACAATGACTAATTCAATTGAACAGAATTTTGTATTTTAGGAATAATGTGTTAATCTTTATTGTAAAAATGTAAAATGTACATGTTAGCTTTTCTTCGATGCGGTTCTTTCTGCACCACGGACGTGCCTTGACTAGTGATGCTTACTGGATTATTGAGCGTCTATATAGTTTAAAGGTGAATAATCATATAAACCACTCACCCCTCTTTACGTATAAAAGCCCCATGTGGGTATGGTTAGAATAGCCTCACTGTATAGTTAGAATAACCATGCATGTCGTAGAAGGCGACTAAAATGGGTATCCAGTGCCTGGAGGTATAGCCGGGTGGGTTAAAGTCAGACTTATCTGTTTGGTGTGCAATGTCTTTGTGCCGTAAAAATAAGGACAACAAGAAGACGCATTTTTTATCCTTTTTCATGACTCATCATGGTTTAAGACACATGGGTTCATGAACTTGAAGTCTATATAGTTTAAAAGGGGGTAATCATTTAGACGATTGAAACACGTACATATTTGATGTGTTTACATACATGCTGAACCTGAGTAGACGATATAAATATCTGAGGAATGCGAGCAACATTGTGTCGCCATCTAGCGGTCAAGGTCAACAAAAACCCGAATCCATATGAAACAAAAATATAAATGAAAGCTCGTTGGATTAAAGATAGGTTACTTGTAGTTTCTCATAGGGTCTTGATGACCGAATGACTAGCGCTCGGTGCCACAGGTTTTGGGTTCGAGTTCTGGCTGTGCCATGGATATTTTTAGTGGTTCGGAATCTACTTTAAACCATAAGTACCGGTCTAATATGACTATTGCTACACCACACCACATCACTGTGCCTAGAGCTCAGTTGCCCCTTTACAGTTTGGGAATGATGTGGGTGAGAATAAGTCTGATTGGGCTCTGTGACGCTCTACTACTTGTAAGACCGGGACCTACAGCTTAAAGGAGATTCCGAACCACTACATACATCCATGGCACCGCCGGAATTCGAACCTGAAACGTGATAACGCGCCAAACCTGTGATAACTCGGCTATCAGGTCCCTGGTTTACCATGACTGTGGGGCGTAGGGCTTAGGTCTGACAACCCTACCCCGTAAAAAGAAATCATCTCCCTGTCCTCGGAATCTGCCAATAGGCAGGCGGCCTTAACCACCATGGGATGTAGTGGCATGGAGTTAGTTACTATATTTCGTATAAGAATAAAATTTATTATTTAATGCATTTATAAGTTATCATTTGAATATTTGTATTGCACTTATGAAGGAAAAGTAATTAATTGAACTGGCAATGTAATTTTACGTCGATTCTTAAATGCAATGTTAATGTATGTGCTTAGTTTACTTTTTGATTAATGTGTTTTGCATTCTTTTCAGGCTGTGATGTTTATAAATTCCTCCACAGACTTCCCATTTCCATTCAATACCACTATTGACAACCATGACTGGATTGGTTTCAAACGAACTTTAGACTTAGCTAACTATTGCAAAGTAAGACATAGCCTATTTTTTACATATTACTAAACTATCTTTATTTAATAATATGTTAATTAACCAATATGATATTTAATTTCAGGGATACATTGGCCTTATATTAGTTTTGACTATTCAAGCTGTTGTCAAAATCAGACAAGAAGTAAATCGCATTCAACTGAATTTACCTGAACCTAAAACAGGTATCATATTTCCAGAAGCTACTAGGAGCACTGCCGATGATAATCTATCTAGAATGTTTAAAATATTTAGCAAACTATTTTTTTTTACAAATTTGGCCTTGAGGTAATATTTCAATACTTGACTACTATATTTTACTTGTTTATTTAGTTATTTCTAAATTTTTATTAAAATAATACATTACCATTGTAATCATCATCATTCGTAATTTTTAAATAATCATTGCATTCATCATTTTAAATAATCATTGCATCATCATTGTAAATAATTATTGTAATCATTATTATTGTAAATAATCATTCTAACCATTAAATAACCATTGTTATCAATCATAATCCATTGCAATCATCATTGTAAATTATCATAATCATTATTTGGTAAATAATCGTTGCAATCATCATTTGTAAATGATCATTGCAATCATTATTTGTAAATAATCGTTGCAATCATCATTTGTAAATAATCATTGCAATCACTATTTGTAAATCATCATTTTGTAAATAATCATTGCAATCATTATTTGTAAATAATTGTAAATAATCTTTTGCTATCTTTATCATTATAAATAATCATTATTTCATTATCATTGTAAATAATCATTGTATCATTAACATTGTAAATAATCATTATCATTGTAAATAGTCATTGTTAAGTAAAAAATCATTATTGCAAATAATGTATTATCGTTGCAGTTTTGTTACGTGACAATTGTGGTCTCCTGCGGAATGCGACTGGACGTTTTTGGTTTTATCTCGGCAGTGTGGCTCTCATCAATGTTTTTACTCAAACGGAAAACATTGGCAAAAGTGTGGCCAGTTTATGTGGCCTATCAATGTATTGTTATGACAATACAATATCTGATATGTCTTGGTTTACCTCCTGGACTGTGTATAGGTTAGAATTTATTTATTCTTTTTAAAAATGGACTATTTACTTTTAATTAATATAGTCCGACCATTCATCGTGAGATGTAGTTTAAGCGGTGGAAACGGACGAATCGATTTCTTGTTTTGGGGGGATGGTCAGATATATGGGACATAAAGCTGCTTTGAAAGAAAAAAAGTATAACAGTTAGCATGAAATTTTTTTTCGTCTAATTTTTATTTTAATATTGTGCAATCTAAAATTTTAATGGTAAAAATTTAATTTTTGTTCTGTTGCCATTACAATATTTCCTAAATGACATTTCCTCCCTATGACGCCGCTCATTTTGAATCCATCCGGCTCGACCGCTTGCCAGTTTTCCACACAGTGTATAATTGGTCTATACATTGATTGATATATTGTATGACTAATGATTGTTCAGTGCAATGATCCAATTTCTTAACTCCCTTGTGTAATACTTAGAAAAAATGGCCTTGGATATCACATATTTCAGGATATATTAATTATAAAAATATTTTCCAAGTAAAATCATGAATAAATAAACATATAAACTATCCATCATAAATAAGCAAATGTATTGTAGAATAATAATAATATTTTTTTTTTCAGAATTTATTTATGTTTTTTTTTTTTTTTTAATCATAGAACAGGTTGAAAGATTTTAATCATTGACATGACTACGGTATAAATTAAAATAGAAAATGTAAGTTATAAATTTAACAAGTTTATGCAAGTTGAAAAATTTGTATGTAATTAAAATTTTAATAAATGGGAGAGTATTCAAAAATCATAATGTTGTAGAGAAGCTTATGATTTTATGCTTGGACCACATTCTTTACAGTGCTGGATACTGCATCTAGACCATATTATCCAGCATATTTTAATATTTAGTATATTTAATAATCTGATTTTAGTATATTTTAATCTTTATAAGTTTACTAAACTGTTTTTATTGCATTGTTAAATTTTGAATTTAATTTATTTTCTAAATAAGGTAGTTAACATTATACATTTAATTATATTTCCAAATCTTCATTTATAGAATATCCCTGGACAGAACCATTAGTTGAAGGATTGAGAGATTGGCTTTTCTTACCTAATTTCCAGGTTCCTCTAAATACTACTAAAATTGTTGGTATGATAATTATTATTTGAAATTTTATTAACCAACCTTATTGCTGAATATGTTTAATAGTTAATTGCTACAAACACTACAACCAAATGTTTTTTACATTTTATAAATTTAGGTCAATATAACAGTAAAATTCAATGACAAATAAATAACATTTTATTTCAAAAAAACTATTTTATGTAAATTTGTTTAAACATCATCATTTTGTAAATTAACATCTTAATATAGATCTAATAAAAAAATCACTATGAAAGAATTACAAAAATTATAACATATTTAAAAAATGACAAATTTAAATATTTAAAAGGATATTTATTAAATGCATTCCTAAATATAGTATTAAAAATTCATTTTGAAATATCAAAATTAGACAGTTTTTTTTTTTTTATTATCAAAATTAAATTTTTGTAAAAATATTTTAATATATTTTAGCTGAAAACGGAATCTCATTATAACAAAAAATTATTCTTAAATGTTTCCTATTCTATGGTTTGAAAATGAATATCATGTATGAGCTATTAGTGTTGTTATTATAATACAATAATAATATATTTCTTTTTATTTTAGCTGACTTCTTTCAGTTACTGTTTGCATGTTGTCAGCTATTTGTGTTTCATATTGAAACTTCACCTGTGGCAGGGTTATACGAAGGAGGGAGTAATAAAGAGATCGATTTCAACAATCCAGAACCAAATCCTATTCCAGATTTTGTCACTTGTACAAAGTAAAAATATTTAAATAACTTCTATAAATTATTTAAAATTAATCTTAATTACTAAATTAAATAAATTTTTAGTAGCTCCAATTAATCAAAATAAATTGCTGAATTTTTGCTACAAATAAAAACAATTGATTTTATTAATCAAAGGATAAGTGTTTAAATATCCTAGTAGGTATTTTTAATATTTGTGCTCATGCCATTTAAACTTCTTATTTTAATTTTCTTTAACACTGCAGGAATTGTATTGTAAAATTTTAAAAATTGACAAATTATTAAAATATATTTTTTTTTTTTTCAATTTTGTTATTTAACTTTGCTCTAACTTTATATATATACTACGAAAAATTTATATAACAAAATCTTCCATCATCATTTTTCTGATTTAGATCATTGATTATTCACATACTTATGAAATGCACTAAAAGATTGATAGATATTTCTTAGTAAAAAATATATGATTAAAGATTAGAAAGGGGGAAAACATTAACTTGTAACATTACAAATTTCACTTTTAGCAAAATAATTTGTTATTGAGGCTTGCATACATAAATAATAACATAAACTTTAGAATAGCATAAATAAAAAAAAAAAAATGTATCTGTATGAATCATTTTTATATAAAAGCATATTAAATGAAGAAAATTCCATCAAAAAATTTTTTTTAATTCTATCTTGTTGAAAGTATTTTATTGGAACAATAAATGTATTATGGAATTATGAAATATTTTCTAATTTGTACTCCAAAATGGGGTACATGTACCCCAGATGGTACACTAAGTGATACTTTTGGACTATGAGTCAGAACCAAACATTCAAACTGTATTAACAGAAGCCAGTCAATCAGGTTTATCCAATATTACTAAACATATTCAATCACATTGATCATGTCCTTTATATCATTTATCCTTTCATCAATTTAGTTCTGAGGTAAAGAAAAATAGATAGACCCTTAAAACAAATTTACAAATGCCCCTTTCAACGGATAAAATGTGGAATATACTTGTTTCATCATCTATCCCAACGGAGACTTTGCCCGTGCAGCAAATTTTTTGCAGCACATTTCCGACCCTCAACAGGACATGATTTTCTTAATAAACACTTGCACCGCATGGGTGTAGCTACCGATGTCTGTCCTCTGTGCTCATCGGTTGAAGCCATGGACTTTTTACATTTGACAACAAGCACTGCACTTGGTTTTATGACTTTTAACTCTGCCAACTTTACTAAAGCTAAATTTTATTGGGCTACTAGAATTCTTATGGCGGATATTGCTACAATTTGATTTTGGGGGAGAAAAAAAAAACATTGATCACATTAAGACCTAATTAAAAAATGTAAATTTTAATTTAAATATATGTATATTTTTAAAAAATGAAGAAAAATAAATAGTTTGATTTTTGACTGCACACATATATAAAAATAAAAATAATATATTAATAATATAAAAATAATTATATTATGTATACTTTAATTAAATGCATAAGGGGGTTATAGAGATCATAAAACATCTTGAGATCACTGAACTAATGTGTATAACAAACAACTAAAAATAAGTAATTGTTTTAGTTAACACCAAAATGAAATTTTTTTTTAATAAAGAAAAATTCAAATTTATATTCCCAAAATTAAAATTTCAATTGCTCATTTCTTTTGTATTTTTTAGTTTTCTTTGTAACATAGAATATTGATGTATTGCAGTTAGTGATGTTTATAATATAATTTCTGCAATTTTATTTTTTCAGAACCATCCTAGATATGTTGAAGGTTTTGATTTTTTATGCTTTCTATTGGATTTCCTTGGCTGTTGTCTTCCAAGCTGGTACAAGTAGAATCAATCTTTTTGCCATGGGCTACGTTATTAGCTGTTTCTACTTTTTATGGAATGGAAATGAATTTTATTTAAAATCAAGGCCAGCACTCTTGCGGATGTAAGCATATATCTGGATTTCATAATGCAGATATTTTAATGATTTATGCTGCCTTTTTAAAACAATTTTAACTTTAAAATTATTATTTTTGTATGCTAATGTTAAATATTTTTCTTTCAGGTGGAATATATTATTGGCATACAATGTTACTGTAATATTGTTTAGTTGTCTGTTGCAAGTAGGTTGTATTGAAATTTGTTTAATTGTAAATTTTTAGTTAAATAATTGATGTCTCTACTTTAACTTATTGTTTAACTAACATGAAATCGTTTATTTTAATGATAGTTAAAACTAAATGGAATATATTGAGCAGTATCATGAATTTTTTTTTTTTAATTTATTTTAAATATTTACTTTCATGATGTACCACTGGCAAAATTAAAAAAAAAAAAAAAATTTGTACTGAAACAGATATTAGCTTATAAATATTATTTTAAAACAATTATAAATATGTACTATTTTAATCTATGCAAATATTTTTAAATAATCTTCTTTACATTTGTGTAATTTAATTTGTATTTCAGCTCGTTGGGTGCACTTATTTTGAGTTACTTTGTCAAAAACAATGCTGGCTTGTGCAATTGCTGGGAATTGCTTGCCAACAAAAAGTGAAAGATTCTCCTCATAGTAAGTTGATTGTTTCATTGTAAAATCACATATTGTTTTTATTGTTATGTTCCTTTTTATGTAGCATTTATGATATCTTTTTTAAACAGCTGTAGCAAAAAATGTACATTTGAACCAGATCCTGGACTGGTATATGATATTATTTGTTTCTGTCTTCCTTCTGCTTCAAAGGCGCCTGTTTTCAAGCTATTATTTCCAGCATGTTGTTAATGAAGTGAAAGCTCAACAAGTATTATCATCAAGGTATTCAAAAAATTTTTTTGGTGTTTGTGATTAACTCATTATAATTCACATTTTTAAATTCATATCTTTACAAAATTATATTTATTTCAGCTTTTGATAAAGCTTCTGATCCAAATTCCCTCAGCTAATTATTGCTTAGTTAATTGAAACATTACTCAAGAACCATTTGTGAATGCTTGAAAAAATAGTTATGATTCACTTTTTATCATTGATTAGTTAAGGCTTAAAAATAGACCGATATAAACTTTGGTAACGTGCTTTATTACTATCAGATTGGTTATTTGATATTTCCTAGATGTGTGACACGGATGTGAGGCAATTTTTTATAAGATTTTTAGAAAGGCAACTCTTTTATAGAAAGCAGTATTCATTATTGTAATGATTTATTTTAGTCGAATTAAAAAAATTAACGGTTTAATACAATTAGTATTTTTTGCTAAATAGTGATTGTAATGGATGACTTTTTCAATGCTTCTTTTTTCAAAAAGACATTGAAAAATATTATATGCAAAAAAATTGTTCATTTATTTCATACAATTTAATTTTTTACTGAGCATGTAAAATGTTATTATTAATTGAAATTTAAAACATCCATAAAGCAGTAAGTTTTTATATCTCTGAAAAAATATTTTAGCTCATTAATAAAATTCTCTTTTTTTTTCTTGTTTATTTTTTTGTTATATTTATTACTTTTCTTATATATTATTGATAGGAATTTCTTATCAAAAATTGGCATGCTTATAGAATTGACGATACTTCATTTCAGTTTGTAGAAGATGTTTAAACTATACATGAGTTGCATTATTTTATTTCATTATTGTTTAAAAAATTGTATTAAGAAGACTAAACTGTTAATTTTGGCCTTTAATTCTTAATAAACTTCATTTCATTAATTTATGAACATGAATTTTAATTACTTTACAGAGGTGCCGAATTAATACATGAAATTCAAATGAAAGAAGTCCAAGAACAACAAGCTAATGAGAAAGAAATTATGGAGCGAATTAAAAAGAAAATGGATCGTATACGAGCTTATCAACAGAAAATAAGAGGGGGTGAAAATATGGAACCTGAAACCCACTTTCAAGGTATAATGAAGTACATTTCTGAAAAAGATTTATATCTTAAATTATTTGTGTCCAAAGTATTTATTATTATAAATTAGTTTTAGTATTTATAAACTTTTGAAACTTTTTTAATATTTATTAATTAAAAATTACATGTATTTCCACGTTTTGATATTATTTGAAAAAAATATTTTTCTCTGTAGAATCTTCTATTGTATTAAATTATTGTTATAGCTTTAACTTTAGTGAAACTTATTATCATATCTTATATTAATTAAATCTATAAGCATTTTTAGGAAAGCATTATTGACTATGTGTCCATTTGAAAAGCTCTAAGTGCATATGTACTTGAAATCTAGATTCATCTGAAAATTTAAAAGATAAAATAAAAATAAATTTTTATTATTTTGAGAAAAAAACATTTTTATTACTTTTAAACTGCTGAAATATTGTGAGACACCTGTTTTATTAAATACTTTTCCTTTAAAATTGTATTATTTATGTAATTTTGTTTTCATACTATTCTTTGGCATTTTTCAAAAGTTGATTCAAATTTTCATTTCAACAATTCAAAATTTCAGTTCAATAATTATCACCAGATATAATCATATTTTGGACTTAGAATTATAAAAGCTTTTTTTTTTTATTAAAAATTATAAAGGGAAATTGTTTTGAAGAATATACAAATCGAATTTTAAAAAAAAATGTTTGTTTTTTTAAGTCTTTAAATATTGAATATATTTTGTTTAGAATTCTATTCCCTCAAAGGAATTGAAGAAGTATACTCATTAAACGCTTATTATGAAATGCTGAGTTTACGTTTAAAGGTATTTTTGTGTGTGGCATGAGTTGCAACTACTTGTGTGTGGTTTGCTGTGGTTTCTTTCTTAGTGTTCATTCGCCATTCAAATATGTGTAAACTATTCAAAAATGCATGGATTTCTTTTGCAATTCTACAGAATCAATTCATCTTTAGTACATCTATTGCAATATTTTTTACCATTGTAAAGGTAAAGGTTCTTTTTGTAGCTAGTAGTTTATTAATGATGTGTGTTAAATTTCTATTTCCGGTGTGTAACTCATGCTTATATAGTTTCTGGAGTCCTCATTTTCTTACGAAGATTTTTTACCGCTTATGAAAAGTGTACTCAAGTTTATTGTAATTGAATATGTTAAGACTAATGCTTTGTGTGTTATGTGTTGCATTCTGATATTATCTGAAATTATTGTCACATTACATTATGTAATACTTTTTTTTTTTCACTTATTAAGGCAGCTAGTGGGGAAAAATTTAAACAGTAAGAAATGGAAGAAAAAACAATTTTAATAAAAATAATTCAATCATAAGAACTAACATTCATATCAAGTTGTTAATAATGGGAATCATTACTTGTAAAGACATGTTTTCCTTTATTTTGTATATAAAAGTTTTATTATTTTTAAAGATATTATTTTTATATATATTAAAGTATTATAGTAAAGTTGCGTGATTTTGAGAATAATTTTTGATACTTGTATTTTTATATAAGAATTTATTATTTTTTAATATATATTTTTTGTCATAATATTTTATGTACCTTTCATTATGGTATAAGTACAATATGAGGAACAAAACATACAACATATGTCTCCAAATACAAAAAAAAATAATTAACTCAGATGACAGCAATTATCTCCTCTATAACATAAATAACTATAAGTAAAATATTTATCTCTCCTTTAAAGCAACAAATAAATATTTGTTAATGAAAAATTGTTTTCAAGCTAGATATGCTTTAATTTATGTTGTCATAAAACTTATGATACTAATCATAAGTTTTTATGATACTAATCTTAACTTATAAGTTACTTATCATATTCTTATGTTATCATAAAACTTTCGATATAATATACCTTTATCAGAATGTTTTATTTCTGATTATAATTACTAAAGATTTAAAAAAAATAGTAATTGATAGCCAATTTTAAAATGTTGTGAGAAATTCCTCCTTAATATTATTTTTCTCTGGCATTTGTTGATTCATTGTTAATTAATTCTATCTTATGCAATTATTTTCAATCAATCAAGGTGTTTTTCTTGTATAACTAATTTAGACAATTTTCAGTGGCATATAAATCCTAATACAAATTTCCTGTAAGTAATGAATAAACAAAGCATCAGTAACAAATATATCAAAACACTGTTAAAATATTTACAGATTAAACTGTATTTTTATTTAATAAAAGGCGATGATCATTTTAGAATACATGATAATTTAACATATAAGAAATGTTTTTTAATACATAATAATAGCATTTTATTTTATTTCCATTTTAAAATAGAATGAATGTATATTATTATTGGTTAGATTATCATAATTATTCACAAATGTGTGTTCTGTCTAATTATTTTTGATTATGAATTATTATGCCAGTTTTGGTATTTTTTTATGAAAGGTATGTGTTTTTTATTTGTTGCTGCCTTTTACAAGAACGACTTGTAGAAACCAATGCGTTGTAGACTTAGAAAATATCCAGAAGACACTTCTTTACTATTGTTACTCATTATGCTGTCATTAATGTGTTGTGCCTATTCTCTGGATTTAGCCACCGATTACTGTTCTTATTCCACCCCAATATATTCGGAAGCCACTACTCCAAGGACAACTGAACCCGAAGAACATACATCTGCCACGCCCCCTCAGCGCACTATTTCCCCTGGTTCTGCCTTTTACACTCCGTCACTCGATGCATACATGGAACCTAAGCTTAACGTTGGTGGCTCACACCAGCGTCATCACCGAGCCCATACACCAACCGAGGAATCTTACCCAGTGTTCTCTCCTCCACCTTACCCTGCTGCATTGGATGCGTTGCAATACCTGCCAGAGTATCTCGAGAACAGTGGATACAGCTCGCTGCTGCTGGCAAGATATCCCTTCCTGCTACGCTTTCAGCGACCACGCTCGGCGTCGGCACCATCGACTCACCACGCATGTAATAATTGCGACAGCTTAAAGGGATTAATGAAAAATACCACTCAGATATTCTGGAGGGGAAAACTTATTATTAAGATTTAAATTAATTTTTGCTAGTATAATTATATTGTAATAAGTATTAATTTAATCGTGGAGTTGGCATAAAAAATCTGTCTCCCAACTCTTTTATAAAAATAATTTATATTTTTTCAATAATGTTAGCATTTAATGTTCAGCAGGCCATTCAATTGTATCCTTCAATAATTCAACCGCTAGCAACCACTAACTTTGTATTAGCAGTAAACCAAGTAGTTATTCAGAGACTTTTCTCTCCACTGAGACTTGTAAAAAGATATTTTGGATCAACAATGAATGAATATCTTACAAAAGGTATTATATTATTAAGAAAAATGAGATTTAAGTGTATTTGTGCTGAAAATGTGCAATTTTCTTTTGCTCGTTGTAAGGTGTCCTGTAATTTGGTACAATTTTTTTTTTTTTGTGAAATGTATTTTTTAAAGCAAATTCAAAGTACAAGAATGGTCTTTAACTTATTGCTAATGCTATATCTTTAAATTCGTAAAAAATACCTTGTTATGCAAGAGTTGGCTTTATTGATATATACGATTTCAACAGAAGTCATTCAAATTCTTCTAAATCCATTAATAAAGATCATAGTGCATAAAAATAAAGAAAATGAGTCAGGAAACCTTATTAAAAAACCAAATCAGGAGTCAAAATTTTTGGCCTTCTTCCGACCCCAGCTTTGAGCATGTATATACATGTACTAATATGCATAAATATTATTAGTATGCATATGATATAACAATATAATAAGTTCAGTAACAAAATTTTTCTTTTCTTTAATAGAGGATAGGGATGTAGTGTTCTTTTGTTTAAAATGATTACTTATATGGTCTAGAAATTTATATATATTACTTTATAATTCCATGCTATATTTATAATGTAATTTGTACTAAAATTCTCAAATATTGAGTGAAATATAACAGCTTAAATTTATTTAAAACTATTTATTGTAAAATTTTTCAGATAAAAAAAAAAAAAAACAATTATATTATAATATCTTACTTCTTTTCTATTTACTGGTATTTTAATTTATAAAAAATATCAGCTATATAAGTAGCAAAATTTAATATCGATTTTAAACTTTTGCATTATTAGTTCATAAAAATTAAAAATATTATTTATTTTTTTAGTCTCATTTATAGTTTTAAATTTAGATCATTAATGACTTTCAAAATTAATAAGTACTATTCATTGATTATTTAATTATAATATCAATAATTTAAATTTTAATTATATTAAAAAATAATTTTGGTTGAAATGTATTGCAGTAATAAGTAACAAATTTTTTAATGTTAAATTTTAAGAATATCTGAGTGTTATTATTCATTATAGCTCCACTGATGCAACCACCTTCTTTTGCTTCTGCACATTTTTATTTTTTTACTTGCAATTCTTACTTTCGCTTCCAGCTTTTAAAATTCTACAATTAGTGGGCAGTGAATTTCATCGTTTCTTCTTCCTTAGCCTTGAAAGGAATGACAACTTATCTCTTTCCTATGAAACTTTCTTCTGGTAGAAGATTCTTATAGAATTCTTCATTTATTATAATGTCTTATAGATAATCTTTCATTAGATAGTTTATCTTGTCTATCATTAAGTTTGTATGTCTAACTTTTTACATTTTATATTCTTTACCATTCTCTTTCTTCTGGTAGAAAATTCTCCTAGAATTTTCCATTTGTATGATATTTGTAGATGCGATGATTCTTCAATAAATCTTCTAGTATTAATGCTATCTTAAGTTTCTATTAAACATTTTGTGTTTTTAGATCTTAGGTTGCAAAATAGATTTTCCAATCTTTTTTCAGTATTAGAAATTATTTGGTATTTATTTATTTTTTTTTTTTTTAATAATTCTTTTAGAAGTGTTTTTGTTTCATTTAGTTGTTACGTTTTACTGAATTGGTTTATTTGTTTTAATTTTTGTGTTGATTTATTTGTATCCCAACTAAAGAAGAACATTTTTATTTTAATGTTAGAATTTCATTGTTTGGTTTCAAATCATAAAATTATTTTCCATTATATTTGGTTCTAAATGCATGTGAATTATACTGAAAATAGATGTAAAATGTATTTTTTGTTATTTCTTTCTGCATGTATAGGTTTTTTTTTTAATTTTAATGTAATAATATTTCATTTTACTTATTTAAAATTTATTTTTCAGCTATACGATCTGGAGATTATTACATGTTTGAAGATTTCTCCGATGAGGATATAGACTTAGAACTGTCTGCTAGGCATAAACGAAGTATGGATGATGAGGATGAAGATTCCGCTGAAGTTAAAGAGAAGGGACTTAATGCTGTAAGTTGCTATTTCATATAGTCTAGTTTATTAATAAAAATGCTCCAATTTTACCTCTGAACGAAAATCAGTTATGTATTAAAATAATATACTGTTTCTTTGGAACATCATTTTCTTATTAAGTAAATTATGTTTGTTATAAAAAATTTTTAACTTTATAAATTCATCAATAATTGGATGAAATTAATCAGCTGTAGGTCATATTGCATTGCATCCTGAATTATTCGCTATTACTGTAAAAAAAAATAATAATAATTCAAATTCTCTGAAAAGTAAAATAGCTAAATGATAACATGCAGTGATACAGATACCATGGTGAAATATAGATTCAGAAAAAAAGCAAATTATGAAAGTCTCTATAAATTTAAATTCAAATAAAGAATTTTGCACAGCTATTTTTTAATTCAGCTAATCCTTTCATACTATTAATACTGTATGCATGATTTAAATCTTTTATAAATTCAATCTGAATGAATTAAAAAGAAACGATTGTATTATTTTAAAATGTTTGTTGTATTGCTATTATTATTATTTTTTTTAATTTTATGACGTTTGTTAATAATTTAAGCTGCAATTGGAATTAATATGCACTGTTTGGTATTTAAATTTTCTCTGTAAGACCACTATTTTAAAAAATATGTTTGAATCGGTTTTGATCTCAGTGTTAATATAAAAATAATTTTGTTATCTTGAAATTTTTATTTTTTGTATATACAATAACCTCTTTTAATTGGACATATTCAAAACCTTGACCGTGTCGGATTATTGAGCGTCAAAATAGTTTTAATGGATATATCAAAGATAAAACATTGTCATAAAACATTGACTAAAACATGTACATATTTAATATGTTTAATGTTACCAGTGTAGAGAATATAAATATCTGACGAAGCGAGTAGCATTGTGTCGCCATATGGCGGTCAAAGCCATCAAATGCATGAATCCATACGAATGCGAAGACTCAATCGGTGCTGAATTGTATATTATGCGTAACTATCGAATCCCGGTTTAAAAGATGTTACTGTAGTTCAAGGGTAGCCAACCCAAATGATCTTGCGGGCCACTTTGGAAATGCATCATAAATTCCGCTAGCCGTATGTAAGGATTATATGTCCCTATATTAGATTTAGACCCACTACAGACATTTTTGGAATGAAAATTGTAACATAATGAGTTATTTTTGTGCTGACTATTATTCTTATATGTAAACATAGATAATATAATAATAATGATACTAAATGCACATTGTAAAAGAAATATATAACACTCAAAATGAATATAAAAAAATATAAATGAAATAAAATGAATATTTATTTTACTAGTGTGATATTTGTTTGTGTAAGAATATTATTTTAAAATCAAAGTTAATTTTTCTCATAATTACGACAGTTAATTTTTCGATATATGGATGCACACATAATGTATTTTTAATACATTGGTTTTCACTACTTTGTCCATTATAAAATAAATATATTTTGTAAAAGTGTGATAAATCTCACGGGCCAGAAAAATGTTCGAGGTGGCAACGGATTGGCCACATCTGCTGTAGTTTGTTATTAACTACTTCTTTCTTTATTTTATGTTTGTATAATTCTTTTGTTGTTTTTTTTTTTTTTTTTTTTTTTGTAGAATCTCTTTTATTAGTAATGTTACTAAACTAATTGATGTGGCTTCTTTCTTTTTAAAGCTTTTGAGCAAAACTATCAGAGGAAGCCTGAAATTGGTAGAGGAGCCCAGAAAAGAGTCTGGTGAAGTAGATGATGTTGAGGATTCCAGTCAACAGTCAGCTATTGTAAGTGCTGATCGTGATGCAATTGCTTCAACCTCACAAGTAAGAGAAGTTGTATTTTTAAATTGTATGTATTGCATTGGTTTTTTGTTTTCCTTTTTAATTATTTTTGCATTTCCTGATCCTAATATAAATAGTCTTTTTTTCTCCCTATGCAAATGTTGAATATTTTGATAAAAGATTGTAAGCTGTATTCATTGAAAAGTATTGTGATATGTTTAAGCTGGTTCTTATTTAAAATGGATTATCTAAGTGGGATATTTAAAACTAATTTTTACCATTTTATTTTTAATTTTGTATCTATAGCTGAAGAATATGAAATATTAGTCAAGATTAATTTTAATTTTGATATAAACCAAAACCAGGAAATTAAATTTTTAAGAGCTTAATCTGCTTTACAACGTTTATTGTTATATCCCATTAATAAATGATTTATAAACTGATTATACACTAAAGCATTATTTTTAACTATTTATGATAGTGTGTTAGTGTAGTATTTTTTCATCTTTACAAAGCAGTTGGTTTATTTCTCGCTCTAAATATTGAAACAAGATTCAACAATTATCATTCAAATATGGCAGAGTGAATTAGAACTTTTTAACAACTTTCTTTCAACTAACAATATTTTGAAGTACAATATTTCATTAGTTGATCTGCTTAAAATGTCATTTAATTATTTTTAATTTATGTATATTATTATTATTTTTTTATTTTAAATATTTATTTATTTATTTTTAACGTATTTAAAATGTTTAATGTAAAAATTCAAAGCAGTGAAATTATGTAATATAAACATTCATGCAATGCATCAATAAAAAATAAGAAATATATATTTTTATAGAAAACGTCACATAAGTCTCCTGATCCTTTAACAATTACAAGCAGCGGGCCGACAATGAGTTTGTCTATGCCAAGTTCAGCCTCATCAACTTCAGCATCATCCCCAAAAGATGACACTGTTGCTGCTCTGAGTCCACAGGAAGTCAAGCTGTTGGAAGAGGAGGAAGCCAAAGAAGGTACTTGCTTTCAGTCGAATAGATTTATTAGAATTCATATCGTTAAATTAATTTCATGTTATTGTATTAGTCATAGTTTCCGTGTACTCTATAAACATATGCAAAACTTTTGAGATGCAATATTTATGAACATGTGACATACTCTTTAAAGGTATAATACTAAGTATAACTTAAAAGAATACTAAATAGTAAATTAATTTATTTTTGTTCATATATATATATATATATATATATATATATATATATATATATATGAACAAAAGAAATAAATTAATTTACTATTTAGTACATATAATAATATAGTACAGAATACTATATAAATAATACATATATAAATATAGTATAGAAACTTCTTTTAAATCCTGCTCACCGTGATGGCATTAATATAGTTTTAAGGGGGAGATATCAAAGTTAAAGCATTCTAGATAAAAATTGAAACAATTAAAATGTGCACAAATTTAAAGTGCTTTTGCACATTCTAAACGAGGTGTGACCAACCCGCAGGCTGCATGTGGCCCGCCTTGAATATTTTTCCGGCCTGTGATTTATCACACTTTTACAAAATATATTTATTTTATAATGATCAAAGTAGTGAAAACCAACGTATTCAAAAAATACATTATGTGTGCATCCGTATATTCAAAAATTAACTGCCGAAATGACGAAAAAATTAATTTTTATTTTAAAATAATATTCTTGCGAATATAGGATAGATATTGACTAAATGAAATATTGCAATATTATGTTAATAATATTGAAGGAATACATTTCTTACAAATGTTTATGTTTATGTTAGAAAGTTGCATCTTTTATTTGAAAAAAAATTTAGGAAAACATTTTATTTAAAATAGAAATGCTTTAAAGATTAAAAATATTTATAAGCAATAGTACAAAAAATGCTATAAAATAATAAAAATATTGTTTATTTTTAATAATAAAGTTTAAAAAAAATACTCAATTTTTTTTTTTTTTTTTTTTTTTTTTTTTTTTTTTTTCTCCAGAAACATTTGTAGAAAAATTAAAGGGATGGTATGCATTTTTCTGTGAGTTTATGAATAGTATACTGATAAGCACAGCTGCAAAACTCAATACTGTATCTAAGGACTATCGTTTTGTAGCTAGACAGCTTTCAAAGGAGAAAAAGCTCTTGAAAGAAAGGGTAAATAAATTTAGTTTACTTATTTGTCTTATTAATCATTTGCATTCAATGTTTTCTATAAGACATTTATATAAGATATATAATTTTTGTATTCCCAATAAATTGTTCAATGTTTTAGCGTATGCTAAATATATGCATTTTCTTTCTAGTTTATTAATAATGGTTCATTTGATATGGATAGAGCTGAAAATGAGATGAAAAGCCGAGAAGTAGATAACATTCCTGGGTAAATCAATTTAATTTATTATTCACATTGAATTGAATTTTTAGTATTTAATTAAAAATACAAATGTATTTTTTGTTGTTTTTTCTGTTATTAAAAAAAAGTTTCAGTAAGTAATTTTTATTGTTGCAAAGTTATTAATTTTATAGTTTTGATAAAATATTAATTTATTTTTATGGGTTTTATTGTTATTTTTTATTTATCAGTTATTGCATGAAAAAAATTGTATAAATTTTATTACTTTAAAGTTAAACATTAAAATTTTATTTTATTTAAATTAATTAATTTATTTTTAAAATATCAGAATTAGAAATGCTCAGTTAAAAATTTTTATAAACATTATAAACAACTGCTTAATAAAATATTTCTTTATTATGCTGCTTTTTTTTCCTTAAAACTTTTTTTTTCCTTCCTTAAAACTTCCCTTTTTATTAATAAATTGTTTGTTTTTTTGTAATGTATATAATGATTTTGCTTTTGCTTTTAGATCTTCAAAAGACTTAAAGCAAGTAGCTGTAGTGATGAAAAAAACAAATTTAGACTTCTTAGAAAGGGTGTGTGTGACATATTATAATATGATAAAAATTCTGTCTTTTTTTAATTATTTTAAACTTGCTTTGGCATTTAAGTGTGTTAATATGCTCCTTTCAGTTTCAAAAATAGGAATATGCTAAATGGATTTATTTGAAATGATTAATTTTTTTCTTATGTTGTTGATTTAAATATGCTAAATTATAATTTCTTTATTAAATTTTATAACATTGTGAGGTATTCTTTATTAAATATAGGACATTGTAATGTGTAATAAAATATTTGAAGGAAAAAAATTAAAATTAAAATTAATTACTTTATCAAATATTTGTAGAAGAAAATTATTGAAAATAATATATACTTTGTTTTTATTATAAATCTATATATGTACCTATTAAAAATATACAGTTTTGAATTTTTTTTTTTTTTTTTTATCAAAATGAAGAAATTAATTTATTTTTGAAATATCTGAATTAGAAATGCTCAGTTAACATTTTAAAAAAAAAATAGCAGCATAATAAAATATCTCTTTATTATGCTTTTTCTTTTAAAATGTTTCTATGAAATTAAATCAATAAAAAAAAATTTAAGTTTGTTTGTTATAAATGAGTATCATAATCTGAGGGAAGTACAAAATATCAGTATTTTGAAATAAATAAAATGAGTAAATAATACCTATAATGACAAATAGCTTTCTGACCAGAAAAATATTCCTTCTATAAAATAACCTCTTTTTAATCGGACACATTAGAGACTACAACCGATTCTGATATATTTACTTAATGTAATTTAAAAAAATTATTTTGGCCTACATAGTAGAAAAAAAATGTTTCTATGCCATTGATTATCCTATTATGTATTATTAAATATTACTATTTCTGCTACTTTATAAAAATTTTGAATATTCTCTTTCAAAATATTTTTATATTATAATTTGAATTGCTTAGGATTATTGCACAATTTCTAACAGTATGTTTTTTTTCCCTTCTGATATTCTAGTTGTGATATAACATCATCGCAAGATATTTTAGATTCAGGAAAGAAGTACCCAACTTTTATGCGTTTCCTTGTTGCTCTGTATTATGCTGCTATTTCTCGATCTGAGATACTTTGCTACATTGTAATAATAGTTAATCAAATGAAGTCAGCTAGTATACTTTCTCTACCTTTACCTCTGTTTGCATTCCTTTGGGGAACCTTGTCTGTTCCAAGACCCACTAAAGCATTCTGGATAACTATTATTACATATACTGAGGTAAATATCTGTAGAAATATTTTGTAATTTTGATGCATTTTTATATGTTAATTTTATGGATTTTACTACAGTGCCAAAAAGTAAGACCAATTTTTTTTTTTTTCGTCCGTTGCCATCTGTGGATAATATTTAAGTTAATAAGATCCCATATACATATACAGTATTTACAAAAAAATCCGAATTTTATTTTATTTTTTCATCAGCACTTTTTGAAATATAATTATTGATAAAATTTAGCCCTTTATATATATATATATTACAATGTGTTAAATTTCAAGTCTTGAGGGAGGTTTTGTAAAATATATGACAAAAATGTAAAAATTGCTGTTTCATATAAGAATTCGCCTTGTCTGTCCTAATTAACTGTTAATAATGTTAATTAACATGTGTTTATTACTATTTTTCCAATTTCATACTAAGTATTATATTGTGTTTTCAATTCTATAAATCTTTAAGTGAAAATGGAGACTTACAAATGTAGTTATATCATGTGCAATAAAAAGAATGTTTGTGTTTGAAATATTTTTATTTACTTGCTCTTAATTGTTATTTCTTGAAAACGGAATATAACAGACTCATTTTAACTTTTTTTTTTTTTCCAGGCTGTTGTAGTTCTGAAATATTTGTTCCAGTTCTACTTCTTCCCATGGAATGTTCGTGAACCACCTCCGAATAATCCTTTTTACCCAACTATCATATTTGGAGTGAGAAAAGATGATAATTACGCTGGTTATGATTTAGCTGTTCTTTTGGTTGTCTTTTTTCACAGGTTTATGTTAAAGGTATCGTTGTAGTTTATTTAATGTAAAATATGTTAATTATATTTGTTTATTCATATAATAAGTCTAATAAAAACTGAATGCATCGACAATTATCCAACAGATTCAAAAATATAAATAGTAGAATAAGCAATATATACCTCTAAGTATTCAAATCATGTCAAACCTGAATTACGCTCTATAATTAATTATATTAGATAGCAAGAAAAAATATCCAAGATGATGCCAACTTGTAAAATGGATCATCAGTATGTTCATGTTATAGAAAATTTACCAAATACATAATAAACTATAGTTCTGATGGTTAAATATGAGATTCTACTACTACTACATCACACCACATTGTCGTTAAAGTAAGGAGAAAAAAAGTTCATTTTGTAAAATATTTAAATTGTAATAATTACTTGCATAGTTATTGAATGGATTTATTATTGAATCTGAATCAAAATTTCAGATTCAAGTAAGATTGTAGTAATTTGTTTGGAAGTTTGATATGTTTCATGATATTTTATAGAATTGTATACATTTTAAATGAATTTTCTATAAAATAACGATTTTTTTATTATTATTGATGAGCTATTTGTATAAAATATTATCCTTTCAATTACTTATTTTTTGTAACTAGATAAATCAACAAGACATTACTAGCTGTCCTCTGTTTGAAAATGAGCCAATATTATTGTTTTAGTTAGTTTATTACGAACTCATTATTCAATGAGATTCTTTTATATTGCCTTTTTCTCTTTAATGCTAAATTATTTAATGACATAATTAAAATATACAATTATATTTAAACTTTTAGTAAAAGGGTTTTTATTAGAGTAATAATAAAAAGAATCATAATAAATTGCGAGAATTCAATGCTTGAAATTGAAGTAAAAGTGAAATTGTATCCAATCAACAGTTTGCTATTATTTTACAAAAGTAAAATGAAATGATTATCATAATATTTAACTATATACTTTGCTCATTCAGATAAGCTTCTATTCATTATTTCATAACCACATATTAGTTTATCATTCATTTGATTTGTAACTTTGAGATTTATGCTCGTTGATGCTGCTTTGCTGTGCTCGTTGATGCTCGATTAATCCAAATGCTTTTAGCATATGACACAATTAAATAAAAGTGAAAATAGATTTATACTTGTTATTATCTCAACATTATTTATATATTTTTTCTTTTAAAATCAGTAAAAGATTTTTTAAAAATATAGTATTATTTTTATTATTATTTATTCTTTCATAGAGTCTTGGTCTATGGAAAGATACAGAGAAGAGTCTGATAATTCCTACTGTTGATGTCACACCTGATCAAGTTTCACTTGATGGAAAAGAGCAGGAAGTTCCTAAGGTTTGTGATTTTTCTGTTAAATTTTCCTTTTTTTTTTTTAATTACTTTTTCATTTTTAAAGAAGTTATGCTTATGAATAATTAAATTTCAGGCACTTCCTTCAATTCCTGAAATCAGGAAAGATAACCACCATGAACCTGAAGGTGAGGAAATCTATGAACAAGATGAATGTTCAGATGGTGAAGGTATCTATCTGCTCTCTTTGGCTTTTTAAAAATGGGGATTTGTGATGTGCTTTTTTTTCTTTATTTGATACTATGTAGAATTTCTTAAATATTCTTATTTCCAACTTATTACTGTTTCTTTATGCTATGCCCTTTTTACAGCTTTTTGCTACTCATAAAATATTTTGTTGCTTCGAATTTTTATTGTGTGTTGTTATATGTTTAATTTCTTTTTTAGGTAGTGAAATGTCATTATACGAAGAATTGCCTAAAGTTGATGTTACTAAAATGTATGAATATTTTATATTTATATATTTGTTTTATTTTTATTCTATATAATTTAATAATTACTTTTTATATCATCTATAACTGGGTTTAATATAGAGGTATCCATCTTTTTTTCATGGGTTTTATTGAAAAATGAGTTGTTTTACTTTGTTCATAAAATATACACTGAGTTTAAAAAAAAAAACTATTAAAATATCTGAGTAATTTAAACCTCAATAATTGATAGATTTTTATTATAAAAATTATTACACAAAAACAATAATATGAAGTTAGTGAGATATGTAATATTGATTTTAACACACTAATGCTTCCATATTTAGTTCAATGGAAGTAGCTACAATTGTCGGTAAGTCTAAAGGTGCTCATCAGGTACTTTGGTTGTAATTTTTATTCTTCATTTGCTTCTAACGACGTGGCTTTATTTCACAATCCATAAAATCAATATTTTACTCCATTTAATCATTTTTCTTCGAAAAGTAAATGGTATTCACGTAGTCTTATGCTTCGTAAAAATAAAAAGCAGGAGGACTAAAATATCACTTATTGTGCTAATTAATAAACTCACAAATTTTGAATAAATATTGAGTGATCAATTGTTAAAGAATTATTGATATAAAATAATGGTTAATTATTAAAGAATTTTATGAATGTCTCTGCACTGTATGTATAAGGACATAATTCAAAAATCGTTTATAAATCAACAGCATGTTAAAATTGCGTTTAAATTATTATTAACGATATTTTTAGCTGAAATCTCATTAAGTCTTTTAAAATTTAGTTGTTGTGGGGGGTTCAACAAGCCTAATTTAATACATATAAATATATTAGATAAACCGAAATTCAAAAACAATTATATTAACTGAAATTATGAAATTTATTAAAATAAAATAAATTGATTTTAAAATGTTTATTAAAGTTAATTATATAAACTTATCTCTTTTTTTTTTAAATAAATGTGTATTTTTGATTATACTTCTGGAGTATGTAAAAAATGCATTGCTCACTTATTCACATATTTGGGAATCATTCTTTTTTTTTTTTTTCTTTTTTTAATTTAAAATAAGTATTCTGAAATCAACTGTTTTGTGAAAGTTTTATTGTAGATTTTTGACAATTGTTTTAATTCTTTTGTTTTAAAATTTAGTGTAGGAAATGTAGTAGATCCAGTGAAAATGTTTTTCTACCATCTTCTGTATCCAGAATATAGAGTCACAGTAGATGTATATGCTTATATGTTCTTCTGTGATTTCATAAATTTCTTCATTGTTGTGTTTGGATATTATGCGTTCGGGTAAGTTATGTATGTATTGAAATTTTTATTTTATTTTTATTTTAACATTATATTATTTCTATTAAAAAATATTAACAAAAAATTATATTGGATATTTTTCTTGAATTGGTTATTTAATAATTCAACTTTCGTTTGCTTAATTTTTGAAAAAAAATATGTGATCAGCGTATTAAAAAATTTTATTAATTTCTTTGTTTTAAGTGTTGATATTAATTTTATAAAAAATTTTAAAGATACAAGAGTTTAATTTAAGTTCCTTTTTGATTTTCTCTTTCTTTTCATTTAAATTTCTTAATTAAAATAAAATATTTAGTAAAAAGCAACAGTCATCATTTTCCATCCAGTGCTGCAATCTAAAACATAAAATGTTCAAGGTAATGTGTTTTAAATTTAAAGATGATAACTTCTAATCAAATTAATTTAAATTATGAAACCTACAAAAAAGACAAAAAAATTTTACTTTTTAATTAAAAGAATGATAAAATGTCTGAAAAGTCCAAATAACAAATGAAAAATAAGATTTCTCATGTATAAATTCTAAATTGAGTTATATATAATGTTATTAAATCTAAACATTTGAGAAACATAAAAATATATAGTTTTTTTCCTTTAAATAATATTGTTCAAATGGTTTTTTTTTAATGATATTTTGGTTAATTCATGTTATTTGGTTTAATTAATCTTCACATTGATAATTGTATTTTAATGTAATGTCAACATGTCTTCGCTCCAAAATTTAAAAACGATATACTGATCTGTATAATATTGTAATGTTTCTAATTTTGTTTTCCTAAAAACCATGTCTGTGTGTGTGAAGATATCAAAATTTTTATTGAAATTAAAATTCAATGTTTTTAATTGTTATACCATTGTATTGTTATTGTATTGTATTGTATTGTATTATTATACCATCTATTCATTTAATAATTATACTGTTACTAACTGTTAATATGTATTTTGTTTTAAAAGACTGAAGATGCGGAAGCTGTAACTTCTTACTTTAAAGAAAACAAGGTATTTTTTCTGATTCTGACACTTTGTATGCATGAAATTCTTTACAAAAGGATTAATTGGATTAATTTTAAATGTAGTTCATATTTATATTAATTTACTTTGTTTTATATTCTATTAATAAATGTAAAAAATTAACCATTTTTAATAATCATCCTTAGTTCAAATAAATAAGAATATTATTTATAAATTTAAGATGTTTTAAATTATAGGTATTATATAGGTATATTATTTATTGCAAATTTTTTTCTAGGTTCCAATACCCTTTTTAATCATGCTGATAGCTCAATTTGCCATTATTGTAACTGACAGAGCTTTATATTTAAGAAAATATATTTTGGGCAAGTTGATTTTTCAAATAATTACTGTCTTTGTGGTACACATGTGGATGTTTTTCATCTTACCTGCTATAACTGCGAGGTAAATTGTTTTGTTTCCTATTATTACAAAAACACAATGAAATATATTTAGAATCGTAATATGTATTTAAACGTACTATAATATATAATAATGTACAATAAATGCTGATAGCTATATAATAATGTACTATAAATCTTTTCATACTTAATTTATTTCATAGCTTTTAGAATAAATAAACAATTTTAGTTTTATATTTGAGTTGTCTGATGTTTGTATATTTTAACATTTATTTAAACATTTTTTTTCGGCAGGAAATCCTGTCAATTAAAACTATCAAAATTATTCATAAAATAAATAAGTAAAAGTTAAGATATATTTCAAGGGAAAAAAGTATTGCTACTAACATTGTATTAAAGTTAATCGTAATATGTATTTAAGTGTACTATATATAATATATAATGTAATAATAATATCTATGTAATAATGTACTATAAATCTTTTCATACTTTGTTTTTTATTCTTAAAGTTATGAAATAAATTATTTTAGCTTTATATTAGAATTGTCTGATATCTATATATTTAACATTTATTTAAACCACTTTTTTCAACTTAATTATTTAAAATCTGTGAATTGAAATTGTCAAAATTATTCATAAAATGGATAAGTGAAAAGTTAAGATATATTTCAAGGGGAAAAAATACTGCTACTAACATTGCATTAAAGTTTTATTTTTCTAGGAGATATATATATATTTTAAATCTTCATGTGGACATCTTTAACTTATGTAATTATTATTAGATCTACCCATAAATGATAGGTGTTGGAAATGACTTGAATCGAAATGAGAATCGAATAGAATAAATTGATCGACAAATTTAAATAATATGGTTAATTAACCGCTAATTAAATGTTTTTTCCATTACTCAATCCGAGATTTTTAACGTAATCTACTCAGCATGATGAAATTAGTATACGATAATTTTTTGTAGATCTACAAAATGATTAGTATATGATAATTTTATTATTGAAATGATCATATACTAATTTCATCATGCTGAGTAGATTACGTTAAAAATCTCGGATTGAGTAATGGAAAAACATTTAATTACCGGTTAATTAACCATATTATTTAATTTTGAAATGATAAAAAAGAATCATTTTCTAAAAAACAAAATAAACTAAATGATATAAAAGTAATTATATAATTAAAAAATTACATAATTATTTTTATATCATTTTAATTTGTTTTGTCTTTTAAAAATTTATATAAAACTATCTAGAAATTATTGCAGAAATGTTTATTAATTTTATATTTGAAAGTATCCTGCATTATGAAATAATTAATTACTACTGTTTATTATTAAAAATATATGATTACTTTATTAAAAATATTCTATTCTTTAAACACTATTGTAAAAATATTTATTCAAAGATTTTAAAAATATTATGGGACTCATTTTAGTAAAATTATTTGTGAAATATTTTGTAATTATTGTGCATTTCAATTTCAGGGATTTTGCAACATCAACCCACTTACCACCCAAGTTGTGGTATTTCATAAAATGTGTGTATCTGCTGCTGTCAGCTTATCAAATACGATCTGGATATCCAACTCGCATTCTAGGAAATTTCTTTTGTAAAAAATATAACTATGCTAATTTGTTCCTTTTCAAAGGGTAAGTGATTTTGATTTTAAAACTGCCCACACAAAGAATATTTTCTGTCACAACTGATGAAAAGAATTTAAATAATTTCTCTTACTACTTGCATATATCAATATCATTCATGTTCTGATAACCCAGATTGGCCAAGGCTGCCTTCCAAATTAGACGTTGCGAGGTATTTCTATCTCTGTCGAAACTGTTACAATTTTTAAAAATATAGACAGTTCTCTACAGCATCTACCTAAACATTGTTTATTTTCCTCTGGGGATAGAAGCCAAAATTATTTGTCTTAATGTTCAACTATACCAATTACATATGCTATCTAATAGAAGTGTGCTCAGCTTAATAACAT